>JAECWM010000147.1:600000-895000 GCA_018150695.1 Drosophila oshimai | reverse complement strand
ATTTTTTTTTTGTAAACAGAAACTCTATTTTCGAAACAATTCTCATGTTTCGTGCACTTGACGCATAATAAAAAGAGGAAGAACAAAAGTAAAAACTTTTCACGAATCGTTAGACAATAAAAAAGTTGATAGAAATAAAATTAAGCTTGTCTCTGTGTTTTTTGTTGAGATGAATGGAGTGGTGAGAAGTGGCAAAGGGGAAAAAGTGGGGCGGCACTTTTAGGAGGCTTTTAGTTGGTGCGTCAATAAAGTTGAGCGAAAATATTTGCACAGCGTTCAACCGACGAACAAACGGCGCTTTCCTTTTGTTGCTCGCTGTTTTATGGGCCATAAACAAAAGCCCAAATTGAATGTTTGGCGATTGAAAGACTGAGAAATGTAAGAACAGGGAACAGGCCAACAGCTGGTCTGAAGACCCCATTAAAGATGACCATATAAACAGAACCAGTTGCTCGCCCCTTTTTCGCTGTAAGCCAAACGTTCTAACGTCACGAAAAGGCGCAGAAAAATGGTTAAAATTATGGCCACAAATCATGAAGTAATACTTTTTAATACCCTTCACTGCCAGCTATTAAATGTTTGTAAAATGAAATATAAATTGACTTTCACATTACACTTGTATAATGTATAAACTAACTAAGGATACCATGTTTACCATGAAAGGTAGTCAAATGTATCCTTATATTTTTGGGGCAGAACATCAGTACACATAAACAGAGAGATTAGAGTCCAGAGCTCAAGATCTTCAGTTTCGTCTGATCTTCCCTTGTTTACGCAAAAAACGACCCAAAACAGTTGAGAGGCGAGTGCAGCAAAAAGGAGCGAGTTGGTAAACCAGTTCTCAATTGCGCTCGACCAGAACGGACACCAGAAAAGAAAATAAGGAGGAGGGCAGTGAGTAGTGGTAGGGCCATCAACAGGTAACCCAGTGCACCTACAGACAACGACGCTGCACCAGAAGTCGCCATCACCTCACCATCACCATTGTACATTGTGTACCATCGCATGAACGTATCATCGGAGTCAATGTGTTTCCGTCAGCTGCCGTTGCCCTCAGCTTGAAAAGAGCTGCTATTGTTGATATTGTTGTAGTTCTGGTTAACGTTCCGGCTGTTGTTGTGTGCCTGTTGTTTTGACGCCACCAAAGAGTTGATCCGGCTGAATTTTCGGCTCTGCAAACTGGTTTAAGGAGTGCATCCATGCAGCCCAACCCACAAACCCCCCTCCTCAAAATCTCAGGCTTTCCGATTGTTGTTATTCCCTTGCAAAGAGTTGTATTACTCAATCAGATAGTTGTAAACAAATAATGGACATTCGTTCAAGCCTATTAAGTATAAACATTCTGCAAATTATTTATTTCTTGTGTTAAAATGAGATTTTTTTAATAAAGTTTTAAATAATATTGGATGGTACATGGAAAATAGCTATAATAGAAGACCCTGCTTAATTTCGTTAGATCACCTTGTTGTAATCAAATAGTTTTCGATAAAATTTGGAAGATGGCTGAATAAAACTCTATTAAAAGATCCCCCTATCGTCAAGCTACCCCAGAAAAGGTTATTTCAAGTTTCAGTACCCGTAGAGAACCCACCTTTCTTGTCTCATTGTTTTGGTTTTGGCAAAGGGCAGGGAACCGAGGAAGTGGTTTTTCCTGCCGTACCTGTATGAGTTTCCCACTGTCGTTCCCCGTATCCCTGTTTCTTTCTCAGGACAAAGAAAATGCAGGAGAATGCAAAGTGTGGAACTTGTTCCTGATCCCAGAGGGGTTGCAAGAAGCAGAAAATGGGAATCTGAGAGTTTCCAGGAATAAAGCATGAAAGGAAAACCATAATCGATGCCATCGAAGCGAGGAATGCACGTAATTAAAGGGAAACGTATGGGTTCGGGGGTAGATTGATTACGTAGAAGATTCTCGGCTGTCCCTGTGTACACTCTGTCCCTCCTTTAACCCTCTTGTATCTCTCCTCTCGCCACCTTTGTTCCTCGGTCACGTCCATGTAATTGCCAATAATCACAATATGCGCTTCGGAACGAAAATTCAATTTACATGCCGCCAGTGGAGCGAGAAAACGGAGGAGAGGCACAGAATTAAAGTACAGGATGACCCCGGTGAGAACGCTTATGAAATATGCCAAAGGTGACTTTCAATTAAATACCACCTAGCCAGTGGCGTGCAAAGGATCTTGAGATAAGAGAATCTTAAGACACTACTAATATAATTTCAATATTTACTCAGTGTACAGAAAAACAATCTTTTTATTTTTACTGCCCAATATAAAAAGTTAACGAAAACGAAACTACGTTTTTTTAAATTAAAATTTCTACCTAATATTTGAAATGTTCGAAATTACAACCAAATTCTTTCGAGGGGGCACTTTACCCTAAGAAACCCCCTGCCTAAGCCTCTGCAACCAGCTGTATTTTCTCTCCTTCGTTCCCTGTGTTTTGTTGTGTTTGATTTTGCTTTGTTTTTGCTTACCTGCCGGGAAGAAATTGTTCAAGAACGTTGACATTTTTCTCTCTCGCTCCCGCCTTCACCTCTTCCTCTTTCTTTCTCTTTCTGTGGTCCTTCTCTTCTCCTTTCGTTACGCTTTTGTTTTTGTTTTCGTTATAAAGTGCACTGAGTAAAAAAAAAAACCCTCTCTTGCTTTTTGTTGTTTTTTTTTTCTGTTTTTTCGATTTTTTTCAGTTATTTTTAATTATTTTGTAGAAAATATCAAAACAAAAAATTAAATAATACATACAATCCGCGCTTAACTGCTAAATTTCACATTACACATTTTCACATCGTACGTTTCAAATATAATTCTTTTTTTTTTGCTTTTTTTTTTAGTTTTTCACGTTGAAATGTTTTTGGCTGTTAAAATGCATTTTCGGGCAAATGATTAACAATTGAGGCGCGTCGACTGCAAAATGCGAAAAGAGAAGAATGGGAAACGAGTTTAGTATACAATTTAAAATTCACGCATTGCGTGGGCCCTAACGGTACATGAAACGCAGTTCTCTCTGCTACTGTTTGTATTTGTATTTGTTGTGCGGACTGTTTGTTTTTGCAAAAGGGGCGACAAAATGAAATCCCAAAAGCAACAGCACATCAAGGGGGTGGGAGTGAGAGGGGTGTAGAGCTGGGATTTTATTTAATTTAGTGTGTGTGTGTGGGGTGTATGGGACGCTTTTTCACACATATACAGACACAATTGCGCGCATATTTGTTTTACATCCTCTACAATTCTTTTTTTCACCAAGTTTTCATATTTTTAGAGTTTTATATTTAACACAACACATACACACTGAACCTGCGCCAACATATTGCCAAGTTAATTGGCTGTTTAATGTTTTAGGGGGACTTGATTTATGATTGCCCTTTAATGGAGTTTACATGCATATCTATTTTTTCATTACCACTTCTCAACGACTTTGCAAATAAGAAAAACGCCACACACACCGCGCGATTGGCGCTGCACGAATGAAGAAAACGCAAAGAAGATCCAACAGCCAAGATGAACGGAGTCCACAAACGACCCCCGAGTTCTGGCCTGCATTAGTGTGTGCGCGTGTGTGTATGTGTACAGGAGCTCAAATAAAAACAACAATTACCAGCTGTGTGTGCAACACAGTGTGGATCGTGTTCGAGGAGTGGTGGGAAAACGGAAATCGTCTGCGTTTAAGTGGCCAGGATATTTTGCAGAAGCCCTAGCAATTGGCGTTGTTATACACACAGGCATTTAGAACGAGGGGGGAGGGCGAGGGGGAGTTCAACAGGACCCAACAACAGCTGGCCCCACAGGTTGCATTCCACATAGAGAAATGTGGGAGCCCCGAACACGATCCACACTCCAGCCATATTTGTGGAACACGACAAACAGCTGGCTGGGAAAAGGGAAGCGGTAAAGGTGAAGGAAGAGCAGGAGCAAAGGAAACGCCAAGAACCGTTTTTTACTTTTCATTTAGTTTAAACAGCTGGATACATTTTTCTTAAAAAAAAAAGTTTAATCCTTTTAATAAATTTATTTACTTATTCCGAGTGTTAATTGAAGTTACGAAGTCTGAAAACAAGCCAACTTCCCTAGCTCTTTTTTAAGACGCAATTTCTGAAGTTTTGTTTTAAAAGTAAACAGGCAACACCAAAATGTATAGTAATTTGCCAAATAAAAAGTTAATGTTTTTGTTGCTTCTTTTTTATTTGTTATTTTTTAATTGCTGCCGCTGTTGCACACACACACAAGCACACGCACACTGCCACAAACAATGCCACACACCGACACGATACCAACATGTCTGCTTGTTGTCTCGCATTTTTCCTGGCTAAATCACACGGCTTTTCAACTTTCACCGCCCACTAACAGGTCGCCAGTTGAGGCCACAAGCCCCCGGTGGCATTTTGCCTAATTTCTGCACAATTTACACGTCAAAAAGAAGTAATTTAATTCTTACATGTTTTTCGTATGTTTTTTGTGTTTTGTTCGCATGTGACCGCGCGGTCACACTAATGACAAATCGAATACTTTATCGAAATTTTAAAACGCACGCAATGTGACCGCACCTTGCGAGTGACAAAATCCCAGCGACCCTGGTACAGGGCTCCCAAGTGAAGTGTTAGCTTAGTGTTGGTAAGTGAAATACTTTGAACTTTAAATTTCCCGCGAAACTCTTCTGATTTTAAAATTTACTTTTTGAACTATCATTAGGAGCAAAAGTGTGATAGTCCGCCATCAGTGCAAGCCAGCCTGAAAAACTCTGCTTGCTTCTTCTTATAACTAAATAACAGCTAGCTGTAACGACAATGCAACTTTCATATTTAAAAAAAAAAAGTGTAAATAAGGAACCTGCCTAGGTACAGGAAAATTTTGTGTTAATAGTTGAAGCCTTCACTGTACTGATAAAGCTTAGCCTGCCTCCCAGAGCTTTTTCGCGAAGATCTACGCATGGGCACAAAGCTCCCGAAAGAATGACACCCTGAGCAAGAAAGCTTTGTTTTTTTTAAGAGACGCTCTCCAAACCGAGCTTCCCGCAGCGCCTTCGAGTGAGCTTTTGACAGTCGACATCCAAGAGTGACGTAGCACAGTAGAATGCAGAACGTAATTGTAATCAAAGCCGCTCGCTAATAAGCAGATAAGGAGGCCAGTTAATCGGAGTCAGCTAAATCAATCACTTAATTCGGCGGCAATAAAAATCAAAGTCAAAGTCCCGCGACCGAAAGCTTGGAAACACCGTTTGTTTTTGAAAAGCACGCATATCAATAATAACAACAAAAAGGTTATTCAACCCTCAAGACGAGTGAGAAGAGGAGGCAGAAAGCAACAGGTGACTGAAATTTTTTCCTATTTACCTTTTGATAAGCGAAGAAATGAAGGGAAGTACATATTTAATTTCATGGTATTTTGTAAATGAAAGACCACGCGGGACCCGCAATGTAAGCTCCAGTTCTATAAAGAGCTTTTTCACGGCTGTGCATCTAATTTGCGCTTTTTGACTTGCAGCAAAGACAGCTTTTATTCGATAAAGAAAAAGATGAGAGAGCGAAAGCTCCTGTGGCATTTAGTTTTTCTTTTATTCTTAAGCTAAGTATATAAGCAAATAAACAATACATGAGTAATTGAAGTGCTATACAATACTTTTTTGCTTTGATTATTTAACATTTATTGATTTTAAAAGGAACAAATAATACCAAATTTTTAGTACTATAAATAAGGGTTAAAGATTGTCGTTTAAGAGTGATTGTAATCTTTAAAATGATCAACATGCCATTTTTACTAAATCAGATCTCAGATAAAAGTGATAAGTTTCAAGATTATTGTAAACTGATAATATGATATTGTATTATTATATAACATAAACTTATCGATGAAACTATAAACAATTTGCAAAAATTATAGTGATGATGTATAAAGTTTACCTTGAATAGGATCTCATTAGATAGTATAGGAAAAATATCATGTACTAAATATCTCTGATATTTTTGATATAATATAAGATCCCAGACAAATGTCCTGTTATTAAATATCAGTTATTTTTCTCTTTGTAAGGCATGACTACCCTACGGATTTGCCAGGCTGTATCGCTGAATCCCAGTGCTCCTGGGAAGGAATCAGTAACTTCGTCGTCCTCCAGGATTTGTCTGATGGGCTGCCAGGATGTGAAGCCCAATGAGTTGCGTCGTTTTCCAGTCCACGATGCCGATCGGTAAGCGGTCAATTAAATTATGTATTTAATTTTAATCCCCTCAAAGAACACATTAAACCTGTTTTTTTGCGGAGGAAGCCTATAAAGAGCTTTCCGATCGAATCCAAGCTTGGTGCGCATCAGAAATTCTCTTTGGTTATTTTTTAGCACCACCCATACCAGTAAAATCAGAAGCTTTGGCCTCCGCTCAGTGCTTCTTCTTCAACTTCCCTCATCTGATGCTCCCAGTCAAAGGTCGTTAAACCTTCTCTCTCTCTCTTTCTGCATAAAAGTGCATCATTTTCATAGGAAAATTTCAATGCCATGGATGCAGAAACTGCAGTTGAAATGTGGGCGGGGTAGTGGGTGGGGGTACATATGTAGGTACCAGTCCCAGATTCGCATTTATTTATAGCTCTCACGCTCTCCTCCCGTAAATGCAGCAACAAATGCGCGTGGGGCTCTGCTCTGCTGGCCGTGAAGTTCTTTTATTTCTCCAGATCTGCAGAGTTGTTGCGCAAAAAATAAAGTTCCGTCTGCCAAAGTTACTTGGCATTGGCCATGGAGTTTAGAGTGGACCCAAGCTTAAGCCATTGCTGACAAAAAAATAAACGATTATTATCAATTAATTGGTTTCTTATTCTTGGGAAAATCCAAATTTACTTGACTTTTGTACGGTGTGTTATCTAATTGCCATAGATGAGTCCGTACTTTTTATTTTATCGCTGGCTCAAGTGCTCAGTCATTCACTTTCATTAGTTGACCTTCTCAATAAGTCTAAAGGTTCCGATAAGGAATTTTAAAGTGACTCACCAATGAGTTTTTTTATTTCTATCATTTTAAACCATGGCCAACGGTTACGCAGGGGCCACCAAAAAAACACAACAACCACCACCGCAAGAACAAACAAACAAAACCAAGATTCCAAAATATAAGACAAGACAATACCAGGCGGCCCATCTCTTTTTAAACCAATACTTTAAATCAACTTTGATCAGAGCCGACAAAAAACTTAGAAAAATAAAATGGGGGAGAATTTAGGGTTTAATTTGGAAATACAATTTATGTTAAATTTTAAAGATTAGATAACCCAAGATTGAATAGACCTTTTGAAAACACATTTTTTGGAAAGAACAGCACTCTCGATTTAGTGGAAGAATAGTTAAAAAATAACCAACATCAAAAAAAATTTTAAAAAATAGATCCCTGACCTTCTCAACAATGTATTTGGTTGCAATAAGAAACGATAAATTAGGTCCACTCTAAATTCTCACGTTGTTGTTGTTGTTGTTTCGCCTAGCCATAAAGCAAATAAGCGGCACTTTGGCTTCGGCCATCTTCCATACGAAAAGCAACAACACAAAAAAGGGGGGAAGTTGAGTTGAGCAGAAGCTGCTGCAACAGCAACAACTAAAACAATAACAATAACAATGCCCGGCAAAACTTCCGCTCAGCGCATTATTCCTTCTCGCTCACACACCCACATGTGTGTGTGAGAGAGAAGCATAAAAAGAGCTTTTATTGCAACAAAAACTTAATAAAGAACTTTTCAGGGAGAGAGAGAGAGAGCGGAAAGTCGGATCTAATTTGAAAGCGTCGCAAGAACGAAACTCCAATGCAGTTTCAGTTTTTCAGTTTTTTCCATTAAACAAAGAACTTTGCAACCGATCGCAACTCAGTGGCTCTCGCTCGCCGGCCTTCTCTTTCCCCCCGAATAATTGGTAAATTGTTGTTCTTGTAAATGGAGTCTTGGTTTTTAATGAGTGAAAAGCTTTTCCTCAAGAAAAGTACTTAACTGAGCTTTCGAAGGTTAGTAATAGTAGCTACTTATTATTTCTTGCAGCTGCGTTCACTGGCTGCGTCACTTCAATATAAACAATAAACTGGTGGATCAGCTCGGCGGACTGCAAAAGCTGCGCATCTGCTTCAGGCATTTTAGCCAACGCCAAGAGATGGCCAAGACCCGAATTAAGATGACCCCCCTGCGCAAATCCTCCAAGGGGATAGTACTGGCCAGTAATGGTGGGTCAGTCATCTCGTTGGGAGGGGGATCAGGAGGTAAAGCCGGAGGAGGAGGAGGAGGAGGCAACGGTACTGTTAGTCGGGAGGTGGTGGCTAGCACCACCATTGAACTTGTTGAGGTGAGTTGTGCATTTCAAAACAACCAAAAGTTGAGCTTCCTTAGGGGTTGGTAATTGAACTTTCATGACCCTTACTACTTTTTAAATTCAATTATATAAACTGTTGTAAAATTAAGTGAAAGCTTAACGTTAGTTGTTTTTTTTTTTAAATACAAATTTTTAGATTTATACGGGGTGCCACAGAAACCGTCGACGGTTTGGGGAGTAATTTTCGGAAATTCGGAAAAATCGTCGGTGCTACAGAAACCGTCTCGAACTTGTTGTTGGGACTAACGATTCGGAAAAAGACAGGGCTGACTTCTTATTTTTATTTGACATTTATTTGCTATTTTCAATAAATTCAAGCCAAGTTTTACTTTTCTGCAAGACAATATCAATAACTAAAAAAACTCTACACATAAATCTTAACGAACAAAATAGTTCAAAATTTTAAAATGACCGCCAACCTAAACAACAGAAGCCATCCCTGTATTACATGGCTTCTACGAAGGCCGCTACATAAAATCAGTCCTCCAGGGCGAATCCTTTTGCGAAATCGGCGTTTTCTAATATAAAAATCAAGAGCACGGGGGCTCGCTTGATTTCCTATGCTTTCCCTAGAAATAAACAATATTTAGTCGATTATATTTGGAATTTGTTGAATTCACTTACATTTTTATAGAATTTGTCTGCTTCTTCGTCGTTTTTAGGGTTTTTACCCAAGCCGGTATTTTTTGCCACGCGCGGTCACACTTAAGTGCAATGCAACGATTTGTTTATTAATTTCACAAGAAGTACAACTTATTTTCACTGAAATTTGACACGCTATAGTTATAGTTATAAACAATAGTATAGCGTACCAAAACAATAATAACAATCATATTTCAAATATGAAAATTACTCGAAATTTGGCATTTTCTATTTGGAGCAAGTTGGCAGTTTGGTTTCTCGGGTGGAATTCGGCCGGAATCACACAAGCAATTTTGAGGTGACGGTTTTGGAGAATTATTAATTTAAAATATAAAAGATCAAAACATAAAAATGTTGTATGCAGATAGCACATACAATTCATTAACGTTGTTTTAAAAATTTTCATTATTTATAAAAAGGTGCAAGTTCTTATTTTATAAAACTGTCGTTTAAAACGTGGGGAAATGATAGAGTTTTCTGTGGCACCGTTTTTTTTTTTGGGTTGGAACTTGGGCGGACTTCGGGAGGAACGGTTTCTGTGGCACCCCCGATAAATCCTTTTTTTTTAAGAGCTCCACCAGGAATGCAGATAAGCCTCATCAGGTCAAGAAGCCAATTCCCAGCATAATGCCCATGCCCATGCGTTCCCACTCCATCAGTTCCTCGGCCTCCAGCGATGTGCAGTCCATAAACTCCGACTACGAAGCTTCGCTACCACTTTCCGCCCTAGAGGATTCACAGAATGGGATTAACCGCTTGGAGAACGGTCAGTCCAAGAAGAGGAAACTCTACTTGATCACCGAGAAATCAGATGAGACCAACGGCCATACTCAGGAGTCCAATGGACAACCCAAGAAGCGCAAGATGTTCGTGGTTGTGGAGCAGGATAAACAAGCGACGGGCAAACAACTGATGATTGTCACCGACAAGCCGCAGGCAAATCTTACCCAGCACTTGGAGAAACTACTGCCGGAGATACTAAACTGCATACAGGACAAGGAGAAGAAGCAGATTAAACCAACTCCAGTGGTGGTGAAATCCAAACCTGTGGTCAACAGTCCTATGGTCAATCGACCCCACATAACATTGCCGCCCAAGAAGAACCCAACAAACTTTGTGAAGATCGCAGCCACTCCAAGTCCAGTGCCTTCGCCTGTTCAGATGCCACTTCCAATTAAAAATACCAAGATATTAAAGACCGAAAATTCTGAGGAGAAAATAAACCAAGAGGAGATCGAAACAAACATTAACCTATCGCCCGACTTCCGTTTCCTAATGAAGATCCTTCCTAAGTTGGAGCAGCTGCCCGAGCCGCACAAGCAGAATGTTAAGCGTTCCATTCAGATCTTTGTTGAGAAGAGCTACAGTATCTACGGCAATAAGGATTAGTATCCAGTATTTAGCACTGATTAAATTTCCATATCATCTGAAAAAGTTCCAATAATTTTCGAAAGAATCATACCTACGTATATTGTAAAATGCATTTTCGTTACGTTGTCTAAGACTGAAGCAGACCATTTTAATTTGTAAGCCAACGCAGAGCTGAAACAGCTCCCCATTTAGATGTTTAAGCCAATCCGTAATTTGATTTTACCCCGCTGAAGATGGGTACATTTTGAAAGAGTTAAGCCATAAAAGGAATTACCAAGATTGAAAACCTTTCTATATTGAATATATGAAAGCTAGTTTACAGCTCAACAATGAAAATGTCCATGAGTTTTATTGGGGGGAGTAAAATAACTAGCATACCATCACCCAATTCAAAACAACACTTTGTTTTTTTCGTATCTTTTTGGTTTTTTTTTGTTTTTTGCATTGTAATTCCAAAGAACTTTATTTAGTTTGAAAGCATTTTTTTACGGTTTCGTCTTCCATATTCTTTCTTTTCATGTTACGTTATAATAATATTTAGTAAGTCTAATGCGGGTTTATTTAGTGTGGTTTAGTTTAGTTAATACAATGGTAAGTGTGTACGATTTCCATGTAATTTATGCAAAGTTCTGGACTTTACTTTCTTTTTGTCCTGGAGAAAGGATAGCATTTTGTAATTTACAAATTCTTGCTGCCATGTTAGCCACTACACAAGTAAGTTTTGGGCTTAGTTTCGTTTCAGTTAGTATCTGGTTAATGTGGTTAATACATTACATATATACAGTTAAACAGTTAATGTTTAATTTAGCTTGCGGGTTGAGGAAACCAAATTGTGTGTAAAGTATTAGGGAACTTTGTTGCGTGCTTTTACTGTATGAGGATTTCTACATGAGTGGAGAGATTCCATTTCGAGTGCTACAAATATAATCGCGTTATATACTTTTTACAACATTTAGCAAATTTCCCGTACACATATACTCGTATATCATATTTTTGGTTAAGCTTCTGCCTTCGATTTCTCAATGGTTATAGTACGTGTTTATATATCTTTATATCTTGTGTGTTAACTACGATTTGGTGTGTCCTACATTTTTCACTTTTTCGGTTAGCGTATCGAGTGTTTTTACATGCTGTTTATAAGAAAAAATATTTGCCCTTAGGTTCCCCTACGAAACAGTTATGTCATTATCATCAATGAGAAGCAATCACAAAGTTTTCTCTAAATTTATGTACGACGATTACTATTTTTATAATTTCCTTTAATATTTACATAATTTCTCAGAGTGCACAAAGCAGCCAGCTTTTTTCCTGGTAAGTGTAAGCGACTACAACTACATTTACTGTGAAATCGAAGATGTTTCATTCTTCCTTTTGCATTTACACATCGAGTTGGTTAATTATCGGTTAGTATGGGTTCGGTTTCGGGTTAAAAAAACTGTGTCACAATTTCTACAAACAGCCTTTTGTTAAACTTGTTAAACGTACATTTATGTGGATATCTGTGTAATGCGTATTAGAGATTATCTCATATATTAGAGTGTTTTTTAATTTTTACATTTTATAACCTGAGCGCAATCATTTTCATGGTTTACTCGACCAATCTTGACTAATTCTAATTTCAAAATCTTCCCTTCAGATTCTCACCAGCTTGGTATTCCCGTATATATTTGGTTAGTATTTAAAGTGTTAAATATAAGTGACACCCAAAGATTTAATGGAATGAATGTTACCTGTACTCTAATACAAACTTGAAGAATTGTGTAGTGTTTTAATCTCAAATATTGTCCATACATACACATATCGTATATAGTAGGTGCTAGTTGTCGGGTTGTTTCACTGTGTTACATAGCTATAAATTCTAATTAGCAAATGCATTGGGTTGGGTTGGATCCACTTCAAGTAATGAGACAAATGAAACAAAATTGATTCGTTTTCTTCTTTTTTTGTTTTGTTCTTATTTTTTTTTATACAAACAGTTTACACAATGTTTTTTGTTTTATTATCATTTAACGTAAATTAATGCGTAATACGTATCTAATATATATAGTTAAGAATGATCCAAAAATCGGTTTACAAGTCAAATACTAATGCAGTTTACAGTTACAGTTGATCTTAACTTATGAACTCATTTCCAACGGGCGGAGAAAACGACGCAGGTCGCTCTCCCCCAAACCATACATCCTATATAGGCATATATAATATATCGAGTGTCAATTACTTTATGTTTTAGTTCAGACCTGCTCCAATTGAGGGTTGTGCTATGTGTGTAGTATAATGTACATGTCCATTACTTATCGTACTCGTATTACCTCATAGCTAAACGCCTTACTGAGCTAGAGAGAGATGTGGGCTAGTTATTGGTGGGGGTGTGGAGATAATGCTATGTACACGGTGCCTAAGCCGAACGAAAACTAACTATCCATATGCGTAGCTATATTTAAATGTAGGTACCTCTATTGGGGATTATGTGTGCTTAGAGATGTAGATGATGTTGATGTAGAAGTCAATTTAACTTGCATTCGAGCGTGTCTCTGGTTCTGTCTCTGGTCAAATGAGGGGGGTAATCGGTACTCTATGTTTACGGTTAAGAAAAACTTTAGTTATAAACAAAAGTTGAAAAGAAATTCTACTTTTTGCACACTCATTTCCTTTGATTTTCTTTTCTTTCATTTCGTTTTGTTTTTGCTATGAGATCTCCGTGAAAGTTTTGAATTCATATTTGTTTTTTGTTTTGTTTTCGTTTGTTTTTACGCTAATCCATACATGTATATATATCGATTAATATATATAATGCTATTAATTAATAACTACATAAATAAGAAAGCAGCACAGTTAAGAGAATCGAAGAAGAGGAAAAGTTTAGTTTAGCTTCAGTTTCTGTTTCAGTTTCAATTTCAATTTTAATTTCTTCGAGAGCTTCACCTAATTTATCGTCGTTTTTCGATTATAGATATATTTATGCTTTGTTTTTGCACTAAACATTGAAGACAAAAGACATTTTAAATACACACACATATACGGTATACATTTTTAATTTCGTTTAAGTGCTTAGGCTACATCAAAATTTTGACTCTTCCAAATAAATCAAGTGTGAATTTGTTTTGTATTGCATATCCTCAATCAATCAATCGTCGTCGTCAAATGAGAAAACTCAGTCTTAAACATATATAATGTTCTGGGCAGCCGAGAGGCCTTAGCAATTGATCCTCTATAACCGATCCTGTCCTGCACCTTAGCTAAGCTATAGCCTATAGCGATGAGCATTGAGAGAGACAGAGGTGTAGTTAGTCGAAAATTAAACTATATTACATGGTAATCAACTAAAGCAAAGTATACATATCAACTAAAATCGAATAGATCCGGGCGGGGCCTTTAAACTCCAAGGGGATTCCCCTTTCCGTCCAATTGGGCTCCAACCGCCCGAAACATTCACTGGGGGGCAGTGTGTCGTCCACTTGTTGGTTTTTCCTTTGTTGGTTTGTTTATTTGTTAGTTTACATTTATGAAAAATATTGATAAAAAGCTTAACAAACTATTATCAAAGCGAAAATTGTCATAACTAAATTAAGTTGAAATTGTTTAATTTATATATTTATATTAATTTATATTGTAATTTTTGTTCAGTCGACAGTTGAAACTTTGAACTAATTTCATCAAATATTTTTTCTTTTTGTCTAGTATTGAGTTAGGGTTGACCGCTTTTTGGTCAGATACATTTAGAGTATATATCTAGAAACCAGATTCAAATTGAAGCTTCAAACATTTGTGTAAATGAAAATATTTGCATAATTTCAAATGAAATTGTTTGTTTTTCGTTTAGCGTTTAGTACACATTTAGCTGTTGCTACACATAATTTTATTTTACGTTTTTCGTAAGCTAACAGAAAATGAATTTATCCTTTTTGCAGATGAAAAAGTTTATCGCTTGAGGTAAATTTTGGCAAACAAATGTTGGATTTGTGTGCATTTTGTTACTATTTTGTTTTAAATATATATCGATATATTTAATAGTTAGGCATATTTTTATATAATGAATACGATGTCTGTGTGTGTGTGTGTTGCTAATTAATTTACATATACATAGATTTCTTAGGAGCTTATCATAAAACGATTTTGTGTTGGTTTTTTTTGTTTTGTTTTGTTTCGAATTTTCGATTAATTCTTCCAATTCTTGTCAAGCACAACAAAATGTTTGCCTTGTTGCCAAAAAACTAATATTAACTACGCTTTGCTTGTAGTGCGTAGAATTTGCTGCTGCTCTCTCTCTTTCGTTTTATATTTTAATTATTTTTGTAATGTTTGTCCATCACTTTTAACTTGCTGGTTTTGTGTCGCTGCTGCTGCTGCTTTAACTACAGTTTTGTTGTTTAGACTAGTTTCAGTTGAGTTACGTTACATATTTGTTTGTCTACAGTATCATTAAATATTTGTTTTCATTTAGTTAATTTCGGTGGTGGAATGCTTTAACTTTTAAACAGACAAACGCCCACTTAAAAGCCGTTTGACGCTTAAAAATTATTCAATCGTTGTTCCTGGCTGAGTTATCTCTGGGTTGGGTTGGGTTTTCGAGGGTTTTTTTTTTTTGGACTGGGAATCGACTGGACTCTCCTGCTCCTTGTCGGCGGCGAGGGTCTATCGTTTGGCTGAGTTGCTTTTGTTTCGATTTTAGGCAGCAATCGCCTCGTTTTGCCGTCATTCCCATTGATGGGGCGAGGGCGGCAGCTCCGAAGGATGTGCCACGGTCGAACTAAATTCCATTTTGAGGTGGGGAAAAATGATAAAATAAACAAATTTTAATTCCAAATTTCCATAGTAGGTTTTTAGATGAACATCTAGATTAGTTAATTCATGCCATGTACAACGTAAAATATATAGAAAACATTTAAAGCTTTAATTTAATACAAAATACAAACAAAATACAGAAATAGCTCCCATAAAAAACAATCTTAAAACAAAATATGAAATGAAAATGTACAAAAGAAAACTACAAAAAAGAGTTTGGGTTGGAGGGGGTCTCAAAATACAAATTAAAAGTTTTGGTTTGTTAATCGTAAAAATCAAAAATCATTGAGTGGTAGTTGTTCAAGCGTTCAAAGCTACTTCAGTTATTTTTCTTTGTCACTGCTGCTCAACTGCACTGCAAACTGTACAAATATTATTTTGCATGATTTTCTGTGCAGGATTCAAATTTATTTAATTTAATCTAAGCTTATGGATGTTAATTTTTTCTGCATGGTTGAGGAGTTTTTGTGGGGTTATGCAGGACAATGACTGAGCTAAATGATTGGCTGATTGGTGCATGAGCTATTTAAAATTTGTTAAAATTTTTTTAATCCACTGAATTTCCAAATTTTGGTTAAAAGACTTATTTACCAATTTTTTGTTCACCATTCCTGGTATTTCCCACATTTATTTTTATTTTAGAATAAAAGAATTCTTACCACTAAGGGCTTTATGGATATTTTAAATTTTACTTGACCAAAAAGGAATATTAAATTCCTGTGTTTTTGTATGCTTTGAATATTCACAATTAAAGCATTTTAAATTATTTTTTTTGTGGGTGTGCATTACATACAATATATATGGGAATGATTGCTGTTTTGAAACATGGGTAGGAAATGGTCTGTGGGTGCGTGTATATGTTCAAATGGGGCTTAATTTACTTGATGAAATCTGTATGCTGTACACGATTATATATGTATATATATATATGATTTGAATGCGAACACAAAACATAAACAACAAAAATTGATTATGGAGCTGGTTATATGCATAATGTTCTATTTGTTCGATTTATTGGCTTTATAAAATAGTTGAAAATGTCTCTGGGTTTTTAATTTTTATATTTCGCCATGCCAATTTTGTTCTCAATCTTCTATGCGACATTTGTAAACAATTTTATAATATTTCTGGTTAGACTTCCGTATTTTTGTTGCTTTAGGAAAACATTTATGTACACAAAAAGAGTTACGCAAAAATACCCATTTAAAAGAGATGAAACTAAAATTATAAATCAAAATAAAAAGTTAATCGTAGGGAAAAAGTTAAAATTAAAGAAGTTATATCGTTTTTTTTTTTGGTTTGTTTTTTTTTTTATGTTTTATACACAATTGCATAAGGTAGGAAAAGAGGTATGTAAAAAAGATATGAACAAAAGAGGTGATAAACTAAATAAATAAATATTTAGTAAGGTTTTTGCTTTATCAACAGACCTAAGAAGGAGTAGAGAGACAGTTGCCGCCCGAGGCCTCATTTTCTTTATCTGTATTATTGTATCTTTATCTTGGCTGTGCTTTGACTTGCTTTCATTTTCATTATCATTATCATATAATTTTCGATCTTCAATCAGTATCTTGTGACTTCTGCGTTTCTATATCGATTCGTTCTAGTGAGAGATCGCGCGCCTAGTATCTTGATCTGGATATCGATCTTGATCTTGATCTCGATCTGGATCTGGATCGGTTCTCGAGGACAGCGCAACAGTAGGCGGCGGCGGAGTGGAGCAGCGGCAGGAGCAGCAGTGCAAGTTGTAGTGGTAGTAGTGGTAGTGGTAGTAGTAGTAGATTTTCTCATTCTCATTGGCTTAACAACGCAAATATAACGATTCGATTTAATAGAAATTTCAAGATTAATATCCATGTTGAACAACAAAAATAAAAGAACAAACGAAAAAAGATCATTTAAAAATAAGGTTACAAATTATAATCGTAGTTCGGTTGGTAGAGAGTTATGTAGAGACAGTTTGAGTGGGGGACAGGGTACGACAATTAAGTAGGAGAAGGTTTAGAGAGAGCATTACTAAAGCAGAAAATTTGGGACACGGAAGCCATGGTCAATCAATTTTAAAGAAACGAAATAAAAATAATCAATTGAAACAAAAAAGTGTAGTGATAAAAAGTAAGGTTTTACAATTTTGACTAAGGGTGGTAAACTTCCAAAAAAGTTGTTGGGAAAAGAGGACAGGACTGCGTGCAGAGGTGGGAAAATTTTCAGGGGCTTAGGTGGGAAAGTGTTTTTGGGAGGCAATTGGAAATAGGAAACTCCTCACTCACCTGGCGAAACTCTTGAAGGCCGCACTCTGCGGATTGATGCAGAGCGGCACTCGACCCGTTTGCAGCTGCTCGGCTATGAACTTGTGCATCTCCTCTGCAAGTTTCACATTGATTAGGTATTTGTGCATATTATATTTATGACCTCTTTTACTCACCCTTGACCTGCTGCACAGAGGTGAGCTTGCGCTCCCACAAATCATCGAAGGGCTGGCCGGCGGAGGGCTCAAAATCAGCCGTATACTGGCGCATTCCGGCCGAGGTAGTGAAGCAGCATTTGCACATGCACGAGTGGTAGCGCAGACGACCCTCATCCAGATACGGATGCGCCAGGGCATCTGTCACAGAAATGCGCTTGTCCTGTAGATGGAAATAATGATTAGTTGTGTTCTGACAGATCAAGAATCAAAAGGTCCTTCTTGTTTTACGTACCGGATCGAAGACGAGCATCTGGCAGAGCAGGTGCACAGCCTCGTGCGTGGCGTGCGAGCTTAATGTGTAGAGCACCGAGAAGGAGGGCGGCTTGGGAGCCCGACGCAGCATGTGGGTGCGGGCGCCCTCGCAGGCGTGTCGCATGTCCTCCATGGTGGGTGTGCCCAGCAGCTCGGTGATCAGCTCCAGTTGCTGCACGGGATTCTGCGCCTGGAACAGAATGCGACGGCCCAGCAGCTCACCAAAAATGCAGCCCACCGACCACACATCCACAGCTGATGAGTAGTGACGTGCACCCATCAGAATCTCCGGAGCACGATAGTACTGGGTAACCACCTCCTGGGTCATGTGCTTCGCCTGATCCGGTTCCTCCACTCTGGCCAGTCCAAAATCGCAGATCTTGAGCACGCAATTCGAGTTGACAAGCAGATTTCCGGGCTTTATGTCACGATGCAGGATGCGGGCCGAGTGCAGATACTTGAGTCCGCGAAGGATCTGGTACAGGAACACCTTGATGTGGTCGGCGGACAGATGCTGCGGCGACACGATTATCTTGTGCAGATCCGATTGCAGCAGCTCCGTTATCACATAGCTATAGATCGATTCAAAAGAGGGGTTAAGGTGGAAACCAACTTCATAGCGACATGCGAAAAGAACAACACACACAATTTTAAACCTCCCTCTCTCCCCCTGTTTGTTTGTGCTTAAAACTTTTTCAATTAGTTACATTTGCTTTTAGCCCAAAAGTTTCGACTGCGACGCCTGAAAAGCAGGCAGCACACTTTGCAAAATCGAATTTTTGTTTTTTAGTTTTTACTTTGTCACATGTAAGCATTAATAATAAAATATTTGGAGTTGCTTTTCAGTTTAACTATTTTAAAAAACCACGAGCCGAGTTAACTAGCTTTTGCGTCAGTTTTTTAAAACAATGGCAAAAAATATAACAACATTTATAGAGCACCATATTCTCCATCGAATTTTGGGTTAAATTGATTTTAATTTAACTTTTTAACTTTTCCGCAGTTAAAATTCTTGCTAGAGTTAACATATTTGCAAATTATATTAAATTTCAGCACGTTGCGAAAAAGTTAAAACCACAACTAATTAATAAGGAAATTTAAATGGTTGTTTAAAAACCATTTACAACTTTTCATTTAGTTTTTTCTTTGTAAAAAGGATACATTTCTTGGAAGAAATCCAAATGCGGTGGCTGTAAAATGTCCAGGGCCGAGAGAACCTGCAAAATAAATATAAATAACAAGCATTAATTAAACTCGCTCACATCAATCAATATTTATAATAAAATCCGTACATTTTGCAGTGTCATTCAACCCGACAGTTGAAATAAAAAATCCCTAGACAATACAGCCAACAGTTTACACCTCATTTGAAGGGGATTACGTGGGGATGGTCATAAATTATGGAGTTGCAATAAAAATCAAGTTGCATGTTAAGTGTCGCTGCTGCCGAGGACATTAAATGCCGCAAGTAAAAAAAAGGCACAAAGCGAAAAATCAGCAAGGAAATTGTTGACCCCTTGATGATGTTATACTACTACCTTTAAAGAGATACAAAACACGCCAAAGTCTGGGGGTCTCTTCCACATTGGGGAGTTGACCAAGGAGAAGTCCGAGAACTGACGGACAGCTGAATAAAAAATATATTGTGTATACAACAACAACAACAACAACAAAAAAAAAAAAAGGGGATAAAAAAAACCACAAGCAGCAGACAGACAAGAGCTGATTTATTTTCGCTTGCGGTGAAGAGATGATGAAGGAACTTGCAGGCAATCACATCAAAAAATCTAACAGGAGGGGTTCACCCTGCCTCTGCCTCCCATTTAAAATCAATTTACAATATTTATACAACTCCAGTTGGGCTGCACAAAATGCGTAAAGTGACCGAAAAAAAAAAAAAAGAGGAAAAAGGTTGCCAGCCACAATGTTGCACATTTTACCCCCCTTCTGGCCCGCAAATGTCGGCAGTTGCCAAAGCCAAAAGCAGTTCAACAATTTTGAGCACTTTTCGCGGGGCATTGCGAATGCAACAACAAAAAGTGCCGACAACTTTGGTTACTGGTTTTCTTTTATTTTTTTATTTTTTTGTTGTATTTTTTGTTGGCCTGCTAAGCCGTCGCCGCCGTCTTCAAGTCTGAATCTCCGTCGCCGTCTTAAGTGGCAAAGTTTTTTGCGCTCTACAGGAGCTACGTGATGTGATATCCCCCCTCGGTTTCAGTTCAGTTCTGCTCCTTTGGCAGCCTTTGTTTTATATTTATTTCTTTGTCCGCTTCGGCAGCCTGAAAATTCTGTAATATTTCGCGACTGCGCCGGTGCTGTAATTTAGCGACTGCATTTTGTTGCGTTTGCGGTTAGCAACAATAAATGAGAGCAGCTAATGAAAGTCGACTTTGGGGATGCACTTTTTGGGGGAAAATATCTCTTAAGATTTTACCTGGTTTTATTAGCAAACTGACATAAAATAACTTGGAATTTAACTTAAAATCAAATGTGAAAATTAATTTTAGCTTTGTAAACTTCTAATAAAATAGTCCAATCTTAAACAGCTGCATTTTGTTTTCTTTTTTTTTTGAGGTAACACAAGCTCAGTTTTTACAATTGTGTCTTTCCTACAAAATAATTAGCTGCTCATTAAACATGGATTACAGATACAGCAATCTCATCATGACCAAATCAGTTTCTCACCCATATAAGCATTTTTAGGGTATACACAAGACAAAAAAAAACCGAAATTCAAGTGTTTTTCTGAATGGTTTTTGTAGTTTCTTTTTTCGGTTAACTTCACTTATTGCACTTCACCTCGCTGCACTGCACTTCACTTAACTTAACAGCGCAGGCGCGTAATTTGCTGCCCCGGCTGACTTGTTATTGTTATTACTCGACGGGCTGCATTATTTTTTTTTGGTTTTTGGGGTCTCACGTGCAGCGCGCGGCTTGCAGCTAATTAACATTTTGGCTTGGGCTTGCAATCAGAAACCAAATTTATGCATTGTGCACCGCCGAAGGCAGCTTCAAGTGTCCTTGAAGTGTTGTATGAAAATGCAGAGGGGTTTCGGGGAGGAGGAGGGGGAGTTACCAAGCTAACACACTTAGTAATAAAAACAAAAACAACCGCTAACTGGGTTGAGCTTTGGAAGTTAATTACACAGAGGAAAATGTTATTTATAAAATGTTGTTAATACTCTTACTTATTCTTAACAAAGAATTTAAAATTTTATTTTTTTATCAATTTATTTCTGTGTACATCAAAAAGCTTCAATTTAGATAGAGATACACAGAGACAAGTGAAACTTGTGTTCAACTTGCAACCAGCAGCTGTGGCAAGTTGTTGTTAAACCCACCTCAAAACCATACACCACCAACTCCATTTCAGCCCCCCTTAACCCACTGAGCGCGCTAGGCAGCTCTTGTCTACAACATCCTCCTGTTCTTCTCCAGCGCCAAGTTTCTAGCGAATTTTCCCCCATCCAAAGAGACCCATACCGCTGTGAAAACAAAAGCAAAAGTGTCACCGCTTCGACTTCACAAGTATTTTCATTCCAAGCTGAGGGACAAATTTCTAGCTAAAAGATTGTCAGGCGGCAGCAGCTGTCAACACATATTTGTTGGCTAATTAAACGAGTGGGGGGGCTGGCTGTCTACAGGGGGGGACAAACTCCACCGAAATTGACTATTACAACTTGAAGAGCTGGCTGGCTACAAATAAAAGGAAAAACCTTGAGAGGCAACCACATAAATTTCCTTTGATTACTCTTGGCTAGTTGAAGTTTACAAGAAACTTTTTTAACAACTTGTTTTTTTGTTGGGTCATTTCCTGCTGTATCTTGGAATTTAAGAAAACGTATAGGAGAAGATGGTACAATAATATTTTACCATGAATTTCAATTTTTGTTTATGAACACTATAATTTTTTTGATCCTTTTTTAGTCGCTCTCTACCTCGCTAAAACACACATTAGCTAATTTGTTGTTCCTTCTAAAAATCAACATTATTCCTCTCCTCTAAACACACACGTCCTTCAAAAAATCCAAATCAAATTGACGTTTCAATTGCAAGAATTGCCATGAGTGCAAAAGCAATGCGAATAATAACAAAATTTGCATGCAATTGATGTTGCCAGCGCGTCAAACTCAATCATTTGGGCGGAGGACAGGGAGCAAAATCCCAGATAGAGCAATCTCACACAGAGGGGGAAAATGGGAGGAAGTTGACAGCCAGCTTGGAGGCTGCGTAGAAATAAAAATAAAAAAATAAAAATGTAAAAAAGAGAAGAAAAACCAACCGCCTTGCGCCCAAGTTGCATGTGAGAAATGCTTTTGAAATGTGCGCCACGTACGTTGCAATAAGAAATAAAGTACAACAAAAAGAAACCAACACAAAATCGTTTTTATTGAAATTCGTATTTTTTTTGGGGTTTGCAATTGAAATGGGCAACGTATAATGGGCCGCAAACATTTTGCAGCGATTTGCTAAACTGCAATGCATAAAGCATGAGAGGAGTCATTTGTGGATGTGGATAGCAATTGAGGATTGGGCCATTGGTGAAGATTTGATGGATTGAAAGGGTCAAGGAGTTGGCAGAAATGTATACAAAATATATTATCAAGATGGTAAGGGGGAGATTTGTAGTAGGTTTGACCTATAAAGCTGCATATTGATTTTATTTGATTTTATAACTCAATAAAATAAAAGTCACTAAAGTAATGGTTGACCCACATCCAGCCAATCAATTTTCCAATACAATACTAATTCAATTATGTCATTCAAATGCTTGTAAGTTATTTTAAAGAACATTTCTATCACTTCTCCAATTATTCAATCAATGTTGACAATGTTGACCTCAAATAATATGCCGAAAAATTCATTTGAAAATAAGTATCTCACAGTTTTCGCCCTCATTGAACTTACAACTTTCGAATGGGGGGGGTCTTTCATTGATTGAGTTATAAATAGTTGAGTCGTATGAAAACTATGTGGAGAACCCAATTTGCAATAAAATGCAAGGTAGCCACGTGCCAAGCCCAGTAATTTTCGTATTCCCCTAACCTCTCACCTTGTGTGTCAGCACAACTTGTCTGGGTTTCTATACCCCTGACTCTTTCTAGTCTTTCGTTTTCTCTCTTTCTAGCCAACCATTTGGAGTTGATTGCACTTGTTTGCCATTCTCTGAATGATGTCTGTCATGTAGGAAATGAAACAGGAAACACAGGCAGATGCAAAAACATTCAGAGAAAAAAAATACAAAAATTGTCATACATTTTGGGTTCTATTTTTTTTTTTTTAAGAAAAATGTCTCTCAGCTGTGACATGCCGACATCCGACATGGTATGCTGAATATCAAAAATATAGGTTATGCTGAATGTATCAAATTTTTTAAGTAACATCAGGCTATGATTGCTTTCGCAAGTTGGTTTTCGAATATAATCACATAACAAGTTAGAAAATATTTGTAATGTATCAAATTGTTTTTTAAGTTTGATTTGCTTTTTAAAGTTTGTTTTCCATAGGCTTATAGTTTCTTAAAGCGATAAACTTGGCACTAAAATCAAGCAATTAGTAAATATTGACATAATAATGGAACTAATCTCTTAATAGTTTTTTGTTCTGTGTAAACCCATGCACATAAATTTCCAGCGTTGACAACAAAGTCGCGCCTTCGCTGTGCTTCTTTTATTTTTCCCCCTTCCAATATTCATCCACCCACCCATAGCAATTTATGCATATTAATAGAAAATTTGCATATTGGGCAAGGTGTTACAGCAATTGCTGTTGTTGTTGTCGACATATGGAATCGAGATTGGAGAATAGAGAGAGGGGGTATGGGGATTTCAGCTGTCTGCTCTACAACGCCCACTTTTCCAATACCTCTTCATTATTGCATTACGAAATTCACACGCAGCCAAGCGCGAGGAAAAAAAAAAAAAAAAAAGAAATCATGTAGGCTGATGGAAATGATGATGATGATGATGATGGATAAACAGAGATGGTAGAGATTTATATTGGCCATCTCTGTCGGCATTAGATTCCCAGACAGCCCACGGCCTATTTGATGTCTAATGAAGTTGAACCAATCTGAAAATGGTTTAGCAAATAAATATGTATATGTGAAATATTAGAGGGGAGAGACCGTGACATTTAAGAGTGCAGCAAATCGTAAGCGACACTTTATTGATATATTCGTAGAGTACACCTCTAATGGCACCATAAAAGTCTCACTCACAACAAC
The DNA here is from genome assembly GCA_018150695.1 of Drosophila oshimai. Classification (NCBI taxonomy): domain Eukaryota; kingdom Metazoa; phylum Arthropoda; class Insecta; order Diptera; family Drosophilidae; genus Drosophila; species Drosophila oshimai. The sequence continues at coordinate 870,930 of JAECWM010000147.1, read as the reverse complement.
CTCTTCTCTGACTTTTAACTTTGAATGCAAATGTCAAATATACCAAATTTGGACTATAACAAAAGGTTCTACACAAAAAAAAACCCCACTCGAATCTTTTAAAAGGCTGTAAGCACGTGCAGCAGCGCAATCGCAATGAATATGTAAATAAATTATAAACGCTGACAATTCAGAGGGAATATATTTATAGCAAATTTGACCCTCAACAGTTGGCCATATATATATTTTTAGCATGCTAATATATTTCAGCCAAAATTACAGCATGCATTTATGCATTTATTGCCATCGCCTTTGGCTGTTTAAAACTGCCACAAAATGTTGGAAAATTCGCAGATTTTTTCATTCGTTTCGGGCACAAATTTGGTTTGTCATAAATTTGCTAGATTTGTTAAATGCTGACAGAGCGTGGGCCACATTGATCATAAATGGAGTAATTTATTTATTACCAAAATTACCTATTTTAAAGAAGTAATGCTTATAAACATTTTTTTTTTAAAAAATATTATTTTCTGGAGGGAAAACTACATTATTTTACCATTAAATGAGTTCACATAATTTTCCTTGCCATATTTTATATAATAATTACTTTTTGCCAGCCTTGTAATTTATTTCAGTCACAGAATCACCAGCAAACCAACGTGAAACAAGGCTTAAACCCTTAAGAAGAACTGTTTAAATTCAATAAATTAACATGCCATATCAAACATTTAATTAATGACAATAATTCCAGCGAACAATAATTCCACTTGAGCACAATGGGGGGACAAAAGGGAAATGTGAAAAATATATACAATACTTTTTTGAGGTTTCATAGTTCCCTCTCCAACTTCCCCCCGTCGGCAATCTCGGTTCTGTTTGAGTTGTAAATATTATGAAAAAGAGCCAAGGACTAAAGTGGAAAATATAATTGTTAATAAAATGCAGTGCAACAAAAAGGGACAATAAGCCAAAGGCTGGGCAGTCCCGACGTAATATTTTACGTACAAAGATAAAAAGGATAAATATCCAGCGTATATATACACAGACCCACTGCAGTGACAATAATCAAAAGTGGTGCATGTACGTATATGTAAATATTTTAATTAAATTTTTATGTCATCAGTGAAAAACGTAAAGTTTCCGATAAAGATAGTTCGGTACAGGAATTTTCACTTACATTCTCGTGCTTGAAGAAGCAGAGCATTTTCAGCTCGCGAAAAACGCGTTTCGATGAGACCAACGATTGGAACACATTTGGCAGCTTCTTCAAGGCCACTCGTCGTCCATCCCGAGGATCTGTGACGGCCCTGGAAATTAAAAATATAAATGGGTTAGTAAAAATGTATCAAAAATCAATGCTGTTTTATTATAACAAAATATTAAAGAGCTTATATCTTATTTTCCTCTTTGATTTTTATAAGAATAATTATGAACAAGTAAAAAACATTTTTGTAATCTTTAGAATTAATTTATTTTTGCCTGAGCTTGTTGTAATTAATTTTTCCTTGAACCTTTTCCCGGAAAAATTTTAGCTGTTTGCCTATTTCAACCCAAGCAAATTTAATCTTCAACTTCTTGTTCAACGCTCAAGTGTCGCATTATAAACAGAGCTGAATGGAAAATTCTTTCCCTCCTGGCATGAATGTCACTTTATACTCTTTCGAGCAGACAAAGCCCAGTCAAAATCAGACAGACTGGGGAAACAAACAAACATTCGATGGAGTTTAAAAGTTCGTTCAACTTTTTGCCTTGACAATGCCAGAGATATTTTCCTTTTGTTTTTCAACCCCCCTGCCATTTTCCATTTTCTATTTTCCCATGCAGGCCTACAAAATGGCGCCTAGAAGTAGGCAAATGTGAATTGTCGTCTCGCAATTGATAAACAGCCACAGATACACATGGACACAAAATTAGCAATACAAAAATGTGCGCAAAAAAGGTCAAACAACAGACATGTGGGGTTTGGGTTTGGGTTGTAGCGAAAAATTAAGGATCATGGACAGGCGAAAAGGGGGTGGTGTTCGAACACCGACGACACAGAGGCGTCGGCCTGGCTTATGGAGAACTTTTATGATGCCATTGGCCACGGTTGTGTGTTAGTCAGCGTCCTGTCCTGTCCCGTCCTGTCTGGGGCCAAGTCCTTGTCGTCTGTCTGCCCCTCTTACCCTCACGGAAATGATTTACACAGTCAAAAAGTATCACATTTTTGGGATTTTGATGGAAGAAATATTTTGTTTTAACATTTATATGATATATTAATCGCAGACAATACTTTAATTAACAAAAGAAAGCTTCAATATTCCTTTTTAAATCTTAACTGACTCTAAATAGTTACTGATGATCAACTTTTGGTTTAATCTTTAAATGTGTAGATGTATTTCTGAAATCTTTTTGGCTTTTTTTATCCCCCATTTGTGAAGAAAACTATTTTAATCATATGAATACGATTTTTTTTTCAAGAAAAACTTTTCATGATGATAAAGGAGTGGCTTCAAGCCTTCTTATTTGAAATATGTAGTGTAAACTGTAAATTTAATTTGAATTTTCTAAATTATTATAATTTTTTCTCACTGTCCTCATTTTTCCCTAATTTTTCCACAGTTTCGCAATCTTTTAGCCGTGCCTGTGTCTGTGGTGAAAAATATTTTTGTTATGGTCTATGGTCGTTTGATGGCCAAAAACTGCGCAGCATCTTATTCGTCTTGGGTTACCAGAATTTCTTTTGCTTTCTTTCGCTCTTTCTTTTCCCCAAATTTCCTTTTGGAATCTGCTTGTGCTGTGTGATAAGTTGAGGGCCGTAAATCTTGTGGCCCTGTTTTAGTTGGCCGACGACATTTAAGCGCTCAAAATTATGGCAAATTGCTGCAGATTGAATTGGTTTGTGTGAGCATCGCTCCATTGCTTTCTTTTCTTTCTCCCTTTCTTTTTGTGTGTGTGTTTGTTTGTTTCTGATTGGATGAGTCAGCATCCAATTTGAGTGTAGCGCACATTAGGGCGCTTTTCTCGCAGGCAGAAAGCGATTTGCATGTCTGAGTTGGGAAAATGAATGAAAACGTCTAGGCACAATGTCACAAGTGTTAATGATAATGAGCAACGAAACGATTATGCTAAAATGCACAACAACAAATGGATAAAAATCCGACAAAAAGCAGCAACTGAATAAGGGAACATTGTGATGTAATGAAATTGCTTATATAGAAAGAAATATAAGTATGCAAATGTGTGGCAAAAAATGTCAAGATTTTTACATTTGTAAAAGAAATAACACAAGTGAATGGACTAAGAGTAATTTTTTGTTAAACAAACTATAACTATATTTTGTTACATCAAAAATTCTAAAAATGTTTTATTTTCAATCCACAAAGACCTTTTAAAATCAACTTTAAAAAACCAGTTAACAGGCTTCTTTTTTTTTTTCAAGTAGTAAAGTGGGATTTTCTTAGTTTAAGTCAATGGTACAAGAAGTACAAGAAAAATCTCTCTTAAAATAATCTCCCATGTGGTAAAGCTTAACAACTTCCACAAAGAAATAGCGCATCCCATAGAGAACACCGCACCCATTAATATTTTCTGGTCATCTATCAAAGTCGCCGGCGCAAAAGAATCTCAAAATCAAGAGAATCCACTTTGTTTGCTTTGAATTGGGTTAAAATCAAAAATTGTTTACAGCAATCACAGTGGAGCCACCGAAGACGAACCGATAAGACCACATACGTGGACAAATAAGGCGGATGATGCGATGCGGAGTGATAAAAGGGAACATAGAAAGAGAGGGCTAGAGACGGGGAGAAAGAGAGGTCATGATGATGATGGATGACAAAATGCAGGCATTTCTGTAGGGGGAGGGAGACGTCCCCCTCTGACCTTCGCATTTGATTTGCCCCACCCTACACACATTTTCCCCCTCTTTTACATCATTGCTGCAATTTTTGATGTTGTTTCTTTTCTTTTCTTATTTTTCCCCTTCTTTCAATGTCAGTTAATGGGAAATCATTTATCATGTGCGTGTCCCTCTAAGAGAATAAAGAAAATGAAGAACCAGTTGGGAAAATGAGAGTCTATATATTCGGAGCGAAACAAAAAGTGCCAGAACTAAATGATAATTACCCAAGACAACAAAGACAACGCACTGGGATCAATAATTTATCATCTCTGACCCGAGGTCTGTCCTTCAATTTGTGCTGGTCGGTCGGGTCGGTCTCCACTCGACTTGAAAATTTGTTATAGTTTCCCCCATAGTTTCCCCTCCCAAACTGATTGATCGGAGGAGCCAACGAAATGTAGAGAATAAAACCCATCTTCAATTGTCTTGCTCCACACTCCACTCCAGGTGCACTTGGTGTTCGTGTTCAAGTGCCCGGAATCGAATCAAAAAAGGTTTACGGAGGTGGGGGGGTTAAACTCTGGTGGGAAAAGCGGGGGAGTCGGAAGTGCCAAAGGGTGGAAAACTTCAAATTGCCATTTCGATGTTCGCCAACTTTTGTCGCATTCTCTTTTTATTTTTGCCATCTTCCCTTTCCGATTGGCAATGCCGCAAACAAATTCAAATATCCTTTCGATTGACTCTTGGCCAGTTGATTATATCCTGTAAGGAACTGATTGTCAGTGAGGTATTTTGGTTTCAGAGTAAGGAATATTTGAACGTATGTCTTGTACAAATAATATATAAGTTTTATTGGCAACAGAGAGTATGTGAAGCTTGTAAAACGAATTCCACATATTCTAGGGTACTTTTCCATTCGATTACTTTACAAAAACATATCTCAAGAGCAAATTCTTTTCAGATGCTTTAAGCAGCTTAAGCCGAAAAACAACTTTTCAATGACTTTTCGGGTTCGGACCTCGCCTGCGGGTCACATCTGCCTTAACTTTACATCATTATTTCATTCCTTTTCCATTTTTTGCATTCCTTTTTTTTTTTTGCTTGAATTACACAAAATAATGTTCTGGACCTTTTTTAGAGGCGTTGTGCGAGCCATCTCAATATCTCAGCAGCCGTCGCCCTCATCTGCTTGCTTAATTTCATTTTTGATTTCTTCTGACACTTTGCACATGCTTTTTGAATAACTCATCACCTTGTGCACTCATCATCAAACATTCTTCGCTCGGCCACACCCCCTTTTTCAGCCTTCAAACTCCTCTTAGCCCTCTCCTTAAAAGCTGATCCATCCAAGTGAGCATTTGTTGCCTTTGGGCCTTTAACTTCCTGCTGCTGCTGCTGTCGTCTGACTGCCTTTTTCTCCATCTACCAGATCCACCCGTTCATTGAACCCTCAGCATTCTGGATCTTTGGTTATTTTTACTCAATTCAAATTTTTTTTAAGACCACTTATTTAAGTATCACACTAAGAATTTGTCAAAAAATTCATTTATTAAAGGCCTTTTTTATTTGATAAAAGCTGTCATTATTGGTAAATAATAGTTTTTGAACGGTTATCACATTTTTCTTTACTTATTAAAAGTGTAGTGTCAAAAAACATAGAAATTTTTAAAATAAAAACTATAGCTATAACTTCAACTTAACCCCTTAAAGAAGCTTTAAAAATCGGCTTTGAAACGCGAATAAAATGCATGCTAACTACACACGCTCACATTTCGCTATTTGAGTCCTCAATTACTAATTGCAGTTTTGCTATAATTATAGGCCCATTAAATATGCCGCATGTGCTTTGGCCGAAAGGGGGTGGCATTTCGCATTTGGCCTGCGTGTAAATTACTAATTTCTGTTGTTGTCCCGACATCGCTTTGATTGTCTCTGTCACTCTCGCTCCCTCTCAGCCCGTCTCTTTCTTCCTGTGATGTGATGTGCTGAGCCATCCAATTGTTGGTGGTGTTGTGCTGATGTTGGCATTTCGCAGTGTCCATTATTTTGGTCAGCTACCAGCAGAGAATAGAGTATAGAGAAGTGCAAAATCATGCGGGTGCAGGTGACGAAAATGTTGAAATTTCTCATTTAAATGAGAAGTTACGCTACGAGCAGCTGCAAACTTAATATAAAGTTTTCGTTTAGAAAAAAATTCAGATGTTTGCAAAGTTCTGCTTTTTTTTAAGACGACGCTTTATTCGTAATGTTTCCTAATAAACAAAATTTCATTATAGGAACTTCCAAAGGATAACTGATGATAGGTAAGTTGCAATTTTCTTTAAAAAATCATTAAAACTTAACTTGAAAGTTTTTGAAGAAAAAAAAAGAAGTTTCAAAATTTCTGAAAAGGAATAAGTTAATTAGATAAATGATAGTTTATAACTTCTTCGATTCAAGATTTATTTCATTTAAAGCACTTTAAATTTTTATTGAGAATTGAGAAAAAAAAAATGAGAGTTGAATATAAGTACACATCATCTCCTCATTTGAATAAAATTCTCCTGTACTGTAGTTATTACATTTATTAAATTTAAGCTAACATATTGTTTTCAAGGATAATATTTCCTATGTTGTTAACGATTTTGTGTGTAATGTTCGGAATTTACCACCTTTGGTCGCCTGTACCATATAAATGCGTCATGTTCTGGGGCCCAGTTTTCCCCTGACGGCACCGCCAGCAACTAATTCGCATGTTTCAAGCATTTCGCACTGTTATAATTATGGCAATGTATGCCAATACCAACAGGGAATTCTAACTCCCATTATAAACCCTCTCTTTCACTCACTCGTCTTGCCATCTCTCTCTCTCTCTTCTTGTGAATACGCAACATTAATTGCAACATTTTCGCTGTTGTTAATTGACTAATAACTTTGGGGTTTATTCTCCAGGGAGTGGGTAAAAATGTGGGGAAAACCGGAAGAGAGACAGAGAACAATTAGGCTTAATTGAATTTGATTATATATAAATAAAATAAGGAATATTCACATTCCAAAATTGGCTTTAAAAACTCAATTTAAAACTAGCCTTGCTGTGTGTGTGGGTGCAACTATCTGTGGAAAAGCTGGCAAAACCCAATCTCCGCTTTTCCGCCCTAAGCCCTTCTCTCTCTCTCTCTCTCTCTTACAACTTCCTGTCTCTTTTCCACTCTATACACCCATTTCGTCGTCGTCTGCTTCAATTTATGCGCGTAATCAATTTTACAAATGGCCTGCAGGCAAAGGAAGGCAGGTGGTAGGCGTGGCATTTTCCGGCCGGAGAGCGAATGAGAGAGAAATAAATTTATGCAATTTAGAATTTTCCCGTTGGGGGTGGTGGTAAAGCGGGAAAGTCTGCTAGTATGTGCAGTCAATGACTTTAACAGCCGAACGAAGCTAAAATCAATTAAAATCCATCTTGATTGCATACTTGAATCACTCAAATACTCAAATCCTCCCAATAAAATTACTAAAATTACTCTACCAAAAAACTCTTCAAGTTTCGCACTTAAGTATACTATGAAAAATGTGAACACATTAAAAATGTTCAAGGCAAAAGCAAAACAATAGAGTCATTGTCAATGTCGTTAGCTCGACTGCCCGCTTTTCTTTGTTGCCTTTGAGTTTTCTTGGCCATATTTCACTTTAATGCCAAAGAAACTGCTGCTGCTGCTGCTCAGACTTTTCGGGGCGGAATGAAAAATGACAACACAGCCCAACACAGCGCCGCCAAATTGCTAAAGACATTAAATGAAATATTTACGTTCGTATATATATGTATAATATATACTGAAAGTTAGGCGGATGCTTTAGCCTGGGGCTGTCATAATTTCATAATTTTCCGTGTAATTGTTTTGGGAAAAGTGAAAATGTTTGACATGAATTTATGCCTCAATTTTTTGGCAGAATGAGAAATGAGACCACCCGAATGATTTTGACCTAATTGATGGTGCATATATAAACACTTTGTTCTTAATTATTACTTATCCTGCTTGGTGTTTTCATTTGTCTTTCCTTCCTTTTACTTGTAAAGTGCTTACCTAAAAAGAGAAGAAAATGTTGAAAAATTAGAATTGGTTTAACAAGTATTTTTGATTGTAAAATTACAAATAATTTAAATTAAAATATTCTGCTTACCATCTACATGTAAACATTTTTAATACAGGTACATCTAATAAATTTAACCAAATTATTCATTAATGTAAATTGTAATTATGTTAACCGCCCTTTTGTATAAATAACTTGTTAGTGGGGATTTTAAGAATATTTTAGACTTTATTCAGAGGTCATGGCAATGTCGCAAAATGCCGAAAAGTAAGGCCAAACTTGTCGCTACCAATTATGTAAAAATCTGTTGGAAATTTAAATTTGATGTTGTTGGGTTTTTCGTGGGGGAAATCTCCCTTAGTCAGATTGATTATGACACTTTCTCCTGCCTGAAAACCAAACCCATCCTAAAAAATAAAAATCCAACTGCTGACGCAAATGCGCCTCAACATATGCAACGGAACGAGGGTTTTATGTAATGGAAAATTACCAGAGTGCCGGGGAGACAACAAACACAAAAAGCGAACCAAATCGGCGCCAGATAGAAGAAACAAGTTTGCGGCTCATGCATTTGACACATGGCAAAAGGAGGGGCTGCAAAAACTTTCGTTGCCACCCTCGGCAATGGGTGGGTGGATACAAAAATAATGATGATGATGACGATGACGACGATGTGGATGTGGAAGTGGATGTGCCCTTGAATCAGCAGCCGAAATGTTGAACGCGCGCGTGTGGGCAAAATCGTTTCATTTCATTTCGTTACGTTACGTTTACGTTTTTGTGCGGATTTGTTCGCAAACAATGGAGCGATGTGACGGCTCTCTGGTCCTGAAGTGCCCAAAAATAGCCAAAGGACAAAAAGCCCAGGGGCAACACAGTAGCCGACCGTCACCGCAGCACCAGCTGCCACGCCCACAACTCCCCTATATTTGGGTTGATTAGGCTGCTAATGGGTAACAGTGGGCGGTTATCGAGGAAATATATTTTGGGAAAGTATTTGAAATTTTAGGAAATATATTGCGATGGTTTTCTACAAAGTTTTAAGATTTTAAGCGTCAAATTTCTTTGAGTAACATTATACAAAATCTTTATTTTAAGCAACATTTATCATTAGAAAATTTGTTTAGATTAGTTAAAGCCATTGAATCTAAAGAATAAATTAAAACAATAATTTTCTCCTTACAAAAAAGCACATGAAAACAAATTGCATTAAAAATTATTCTCTTTCCCTAAGCTTGCCTCCTGAGCTGAGATTTTGTCACCTAAATTATTTCCAGGGTAATCCCAATGTCCACTTCTCATTTAGACTTAATTTATTCCCTTTTTCTTTTGTTGTCGCTTCATACTTAAGACCGTCATCAGCATTTCTCATGGATTTTCCACTCCACCCACCACCACCCACCCACACCTTCTCCGCAGTAATTTTGCATGCTCGAGCGATTTCTTGTTGTGCTTCGCATGTTTAATTTAGCCTGACTCCCCTTTCTCGTTTCTCAATTCAACATTTATACATTTCTACCATTATTCAACCCACAGCTTCTCGGCTCCTCAAACACTTGAATGTATGTTTGGGCCTGCCCGTGGGGCCAAGGCCGAAAAAGGATAGTCGGCCCAAATCCTTTGGACCATTTGGACGTCCCGACTGGGCTTAGGATTGTGCTACACAGCTGGCTCTGACCGCCTGAGGGGGTCTTCGGGTTACTTTTAAATTAATTATGCGCTTAATTGTCTAATTATTGCACAGCAACAAACAAAAAAAAAGGTTAAATGAGAAGAGGGGAAAAATAGTTTGCCCCGGGTATTTATATTGTTCATTTTACTGGCCGCTAAAGTGAAGGATGCGCAGAGGATGCTATAGTTTCCCAGAAAAAAGATTTTGTTTATTAAAGTAAGCTGGTAGAGATTAACGGTTTAAAACTCATGGAGAAAATAAATGGCTTTATTATTTATTGTCCTACTTAGGTTCTTTATTTCACATTAAAACGTAATAAAATTGTTGAAAATGTACCCACATTTAATCTCACTTCAGCTACCTACATTTATTTTATAACTCCCTCAAATCCCCTTAGACTTTATCCATTGATCAGGAAAAATGTAATGGAATAAGAAAATACTTTTTGTTATCATTTTGGGTTATTTATATTTTACACCTGGCTGAGCTTCTTAGCCAATTCATTTGTGCTTCCCACCTTCACAACCTTTTTCGCTTAGGCTTCTCTTTGCTTTCAGAAACACGCATGAAAGTTGGCCAAAAGATTCGCCAAAGAAAAGTTCAAGGTAATTCCTCTTATTCTTTTTATGCTGGCAGGAAAATGTATGAGAATATTCACCGCAGTCCGCTCATTAAAAAGGGGTGGAAAATGTAATAAAAGATGAAATATAATAGAAAAAGAAATTCTTGTGGCGTCTGTGAATAATTTGTTAAAATTAAGCCCAGCCCAAGGGCGTGGCCAACACTCTCTAATGATATATACTATTGCAACAGTGGGTGTTTTTTTGTGGGTGGTTGGCGCAATGAGCCTTGCCGTGGGTGACATAAAAATATTATAAATGTAAATGGCGACCGTCGTCGTCGTCGTCTCTGTCGTCGGGCACATTTCTCATGTGAGCGAAGCGAAGGAAAACAAAGGACTCTTGGCCAGGTTGCTGGCTTGGTTGGTTGGGAGTTTGAAATGTGTGCGTAGTTACTCCAAGGCTGGCAGACAAAGCGTCGTCGTGCCATAAAAAAATTGCAAGTAGGGGAACACTTGGCTTATGCAAAACGGGTCCAAATAGATTATGTACTTCAGTGGGCTACATTCAAGAAGCTACACTCATAAAAAAAAACCTTCATTTTCGCCTTCAAAATAAGAAATTTGACCTTTAAATTTTAGCCAAAGGCGAGTGACCTTCTTTTTAAGGAAAATGTACTTCTTAAATTAATGGTCATTTCTTTCTTAAAAATTCTTCGAGTAAGAAATACTTTTTCTTAAAACAGTACCTATTTTTTTAGAAGAAGTAATGTTTTAAGAAAATATGTTTCTTGTAACCTGAAATATCTTTCTTAAAACGTTACGTCTTCTAAAAGAATAGGTACTGTTTTAAGAAAAATATTTCATGTAACCTGAATTTTTTTCTTAAAAATTACCCTTCTTTTTAGAAGACGCCTTCAAATTTAGAAAATATTTAATGTTTTATTAAACATGAAATATTTTTTCTGAAATAAAACTTCTGCAAAGAAAAAATTATTATTTTAAATATTTTATTTGTTTTTAATACATTTTATTATTTTCATATTTTAAATATATACTTCGCCTCGATCAATATTTGCGACACGTCCACCTGTAATAATAATTTTTAAATAAAACTACTTATGTAAAAAAAAGATATGTTTGTTTCCATACTTACTAAATTGTTTTCGATAAGCAAGTTGTTCTGAAAAACAAAAATTAAAAACAAATAAATAAACACAAAAAATGTATGAAAATTAAAATATATAAAAAATAATAGCTTGTACAAACATACATAAACATGTATATTAAAGCTACTTTTAATCGCGCACAACAAATATATCAGTGCCTTTACAAATGCAGCTTCAGTTTTGACAAACGCGAACAAAGTGATCAGCGAAATTCAAACGAATTTTCTAGACGGAACATTCGCGTCGCGTCGCGTCTATCTCTCCTCTCGCTCGCTCGCAGTAAAAAGGAGAAGGGAGAATAAGAAGACACACGTTTTTTGCGTGCTCAAATCGGTCAGCGAGCGAGAGAGATAGACGCGACGCTGTGCAGATGAGACAATTACATATACTTTTAACATTTGTATGTATGTGCACATGTAAGAATGCACAAAAGTTGAGTTGTTTAACTTACCGTTTTGTTGCTTGCCACTTTATCGAGTTGTTGAAGAAAATTACTCCTTCCCCAATCTGCTCCCACTCCAGACTCCCCAACGATACCTCCGTGACGTTTATTTCTGAAAAATTAATTATGTAATTACAAGTTAGATTTCCATATTTACAATATAAATATATAGAAATGTTTAATTACCTGCAAACGTTTTAGAAAAGGCTTGACCTCTTAATCTTTTCAGTAGCTCTTCCTTCCATCCTCACTGCCATACACTTTTGCACTGAGTGGCACGCGCCGAAATCACAGCCGACGCGGTCGCGTTTTACCGTTCTCTTTCGTTCTTTACTTTCGCATGTTAAAAAAATTTTTCTAATTTTAAATGCTTTCCCTTTCTTGATTTTTAAAGGCGATGTTCACCTTTAAAGTCCCAACAAAAATGTTGTTATTGCAAATGCCTTAAAAACTTTAAAGGCGATTTTCACCTTTAAAAACTTTAAAAATGTTGTTGTTGCTATCGCCTTAAAAGACAGACAAAAATTCAGTTTTCTATTTTTGTGAAAAGTTCTTCTTAAAAATTCATATTAAGAAAGGGTTTCTGTATTTCTGACTAAAAACAAGAAATATATTACTATTTCTAAAGGTTGGTGCAATTTAAAGGCAAGATTTCTAAAATTTAGAAATTAATTTTTATGAGTGTACTTAAAAAATAAGTGCATTAAAGAAGTTTTTTTTAGTTAATACAACTTTTATTAAGTAGATAGTCTAATTTGGTGAATTTATTTATATAACATTTTTTATTAAAACTAGTTAAAAACATTTATTTTAAAAGCTTTTAACAGTGAGCCCAAATAAAATCATTGTAAAATGTTTTGAACAAATATGCTTATTAAAGTTCCCTTTAAGCCTCCAAGAATTTCATAAGGATGTGCAAAATGTTAGCCCCGTAAATTTATAAAACACACATGCCCTGCACTAAAACCAACATTTCATACCCTATCAAAACATGGCACAAATTCAATATTCCCTTTTCCATTTCCCATTCTTTTTATAAATGAAAAAAAAAAAAAGAAAAAAGTGTTGCCGACTTTTTCGCGTCATGGCCTAAGCTTGTGTGGGTGCATATGCGTGTGTGTGTGTGCGTTTCAGGTGGAGCGTGTGCCATAAGCATGACAAGCTGTCATTGTTTTTGTGCCACGTCCTCGTTTCTGTGCCGTCTCGCAGTCCCAGTCCCCCCTTTCGATCCTTTCTCTCACGACTTTATTCCTCTCAACAAGTTGCTCATACGCCACGTTGTACTAATAAGTTAATAGCACCCCTCGCTCGCTCCCCTTTTCTTTCTGCTTCACTTTCTTTTCTCTTGACAAATTGGAAAAAAGCCCCGAAATAAAATAGGATTTTGTACGTGTCAGAGAAAGTTATAACAATGGGAGAGGTTGAAGTGAGTAACAAAATATATGGCATGAAATTGCTGAAGTCATGGAAAGTGGGGGAAAAAAAGTGGGTGGAAAATCGAGGCCAAGAAGGCTGGTAATAATCTAAAGATTTTCTCGTGCCGGCAACCGACAGCTCAAGGTCCCAAGTTCCATTGTTGGGTTCTCTCCTTGCTTCATCCAGCAGCAGCAGCCTTTCCCTAATCCAATTCTATCATTGATGGGCGACGCTCTAATAAATTTCAATACTCGACGGACAAACAATGCCACAACGATTTGAATGAAGTTGCCACTTTATCGGAAGGCGCACACATAAGAATATATATACTATATAGCCATTGCATAGGCATTATCCCAACACAAAAAAACCATAAGGACCTTCGGGGCTGAAAGGCTGTTCTCTGTTGATAAGCCACGTTACGATTTATCCTTTATCTCTTTGGCTTGAGGTAGGTCTTACGTAACTCGTTACTGCACAGCACTCTTCTCGCCTTTGTATCTCTCTTTTATCAATAATTTATGAAACGCTTTTCATATTTATGACAGACACGCGTGCAAATGTGAATATTTATCACGAAAAAGTATGCTAGGTTCAAGGCTGTTCGACGTGCTTGCCCCTTAAATCTACTTTACTCCTTCTCTTTGCGTTGCTTAAAATTAATTCATCCATTTATCAATGTCCTGCTTTAATGCATTAGAAGAGGAGGGACTCGCTCGTGTTTGGATTTTATTGTAAATTTAACACGCACACAGCGTTGTCCTGATGGACAAATGATTACCATTTAATGGTAATCGCCACAGATAATGATGTCCTCGCTTCGAAAAGAGCAAGTAATGCAAAAATCAACTAAAAGAGGGTAAACGGGCATTCAGGACATAACATAAAGTTGGCCAACAAAAAAATGTTTGCCTATTAAATATTCATGGGACAAGCTTGGACTCCTTTTCAGCCTTCTTTAATACATTTTTTTTGTATATATTTTTGGGATTGTATATTTTTTTGCCTTGCTAAGTTGGACCTGTCAAACAATTGAAGCAAAACAAATTCTTTAATTATTTTTCCGAATTTACATTCATTTCCCGTTGGACTTTATTTTATTTTTATCCAATTACCATTTCCGCCAAACTATTTTATTAATTCACAGTAATCTTTTTTAAAATGCAGCCAAAGTTAAATGCTTTAAATATTTATGAAATAAACGCCATTATCAATTAAATTAAATGGCACATTTTGTAACAAGGCCATAATTGTATTTGATATAATTATACTATTAGCATAACCTTATAACAAATAATTATATTTAAAAACTGAAGCAACTTTTCCTATACGTGACCGCGTTTTCAACTAATTGTAACTCACAAGGAAAACTCACAATTTCTTAGTTTTTTCTCCACCTTTTCCCTTGTTGCGAAAACGCGTTTCCTGTAAACTGACCCGTTCCTTTGGCCATCTCCCACTCACCCTCTTAACCCCTAACTGACCTTATTACACATATTAGTTAGGCTAAAAATATATGTGTACCTACATATTTTTCCCGTTTTTCATTGCTGCCGATGACATTTATTCTGGCACGCGATGTCAATTAGCATTCCCAGCTGAAATATTGCTGATAGTCGGAAAACAAAGTAGGAAAAATGCCGGGTGATAAACCGCGGACTTGTGTGAACCCTGAGTAGGAATTCTGTGGAAACATGTGAGAAATATTTCCTATTTACTTGTGCATTTTTTTGTGGTGTTTTGTTGCACCACACCGCCATGTCCACCACCTGCATTACATGTCCGAAAAGTCGGAAAATTTACGCGCCCCGTTAATTGACAAAGGCTTGTGGGTTGCAAATGTCGAGACTTTTGGTTTGGGCGCCAGTTGGGACTACTGTGCGTATGTGTAATATGAGCCACAAAGGGGCTCAAACACAGGAAAATGGGAACAGGAGCGATAGACCACAAATCTTAAATGTCAAATGGCTTGAGCGACATTTGTATTGATTAGTAAATGCGATTAATCATGACTTTTGTGTGTTGTGTGTTGGGTGTAGTAGCATGTGGCATGTGGCATGTAGGACAGAAAAATAATATTACACAACATAAATCTCCCCATTCGATCCCCTGAAATTCCTTTAATTCGGCCACATCTGTTGTTGCCTTAATCAAGCAAATGTTTTCATCAAAAACCGCATAAAGCCAATTTGCCTTCGGGACATTAAAATACAGTCCACCATCTGCTTTTCGTAATTCTTTAAACTTTAAACTTATTTATTAAGTAAACTAGAAACAAAAAAGATTTCAAAATCAGCTGTCCCCAAGTAAAATTTTGTTTTTACTTAGTAAACTAGTTTAAATTTTATTAGTTCGTTGTATTGAGAGAACACTGTTACTAGCCGCCTGCTGTTGTTCTTTATTATTCTTCATCTTCAACGTCGTCTTGATTATCACTCGATAATGACGTCACAGTGACCCATATAGAAACGAAAGACTAAAAAGTTTCATTCCAATATTGAAAGTAAATGTCCAACAGCTGCTGCAAATAGTTAACTCACACACAACAGCTGCAGAGAAAAGTGGCGACTGAGACGGGGAGATATGAAAAGAAAGAGAGGGAAAGAAAAACACGTTCGACACGTTGAGCGAAACTGAAACTAAACAAGTTGTGACCCAAATTCGCTCACCAAATATTATAATAGGCCCTCCTGACTCATCTTTAAAGCTATCGCCTCCTCCTTCATCTCTTTTCTTTTCACCATATTTTTCCGGCTCATGCTCCCTACCCTAATTAGTCTGTAATTGAGCACTTTCCAAATGACGCAATAAATTTGCTTTTCTTATTGGGCAATTAATTAGCTAATCATAAATATAAGAAGAGACTACAGCATAACTAATCAATTTAATTTAGTAAGAGGGGTTATAGTCTTTAAAATGGGGATTTAAAAGGAGATATAGACAGAGAGAGAGAGAAAAAAAGTGTCAAGTTCGAAAAGCTTTTGTCTTATGCTTTATCAGCTGACTGAGCATTTCCTACTTATTTATAGATAAGCCCCAAAAGCAAACGTAAAGCAAACAAAACTACGAAAATTAAATCAAAAGCAACTGACCGATCGCCGCAACAACAACTTCTTGTATCTCTTTTGCACTCGCTATAGTTTTCGTTTGCTTATCGTTCAGTTTAGCACGTGCACCGTTATATGGGGATGTAGCTCAGATGGTAGAGCGCTCGCTTAGCATGTGAGAGGTACGGGGATCGATGCCCCGCATCTCCAATGGTTAAATTCTTTTTTTTCTTTTCATTATAATTTTTTCCTTTTAACTGTTAGGTTTAAATAAACAATTTTTTATTAAAATTTGTATAAATTATGAAGTGTTTGTTCTTCAGATTGTACTGAAAATAAATATTATTTTCTTCCTAAATATAACAACATAATTAAAATCAAGTTATTATATCAAACACGAAACTTATGACCTTTACATTTCCCATACCTTAAAATATTCACTTTAAATAAAAAGCTTCCATTTAATACACGATTACGTAAAAAATATTGATTGAATTATAAGTAATTTTTAATGGCTGCTGCATCATTTATAAACATGGAAAATTATTAAAAAGTATGCAAATTAGGTTTGTGTAATTATCACGTCATGAAATGATGTTATAGTCTTGCAATTTATTTTATAACCATTTTGTTTATTCGCTCGAATAAACATATTTACTTTCTATTAAATTTTATTAAGTTCATCTATCTCTTTCCTCTTTCCCTCATTATTTACAGGACCCTGCAAATTGTACTTTTTCAAGAAAACCGCATTTCATTTGAGAGCCTCTCATTTTTACCCAGCACTTGACTCAAGGACAAAAGGCCTTAAAATGGACGCACTGCAGCATTAAAAACAAGCAGAAAGAATAAAATAAAAATTGAACTGAAAAAAAATGTTGAGATAAAAAAAAACTGAAAAAAGCAACGGAAAAAGAGAAATCACGAATGCGTCATAAAAACTTTGCACATCAATGCGCAGCGTGGAAAAGGGCGATGGCGGACGGGGGGCGTGGCAAGCGGATAGATAGCGGATGGGGGCCATCAGCAGCCACTTTTGAGCCAAGCATCTAGCCAACAAAGTCCTGGGCAAAAAGCGCGAATATATACATACAGCGTAGGGTAACATTATAGGATTAAAGGGGATATTCGGGATATTTTATTTCTTTTTTCTAACATCATCGATGAAGAGTTAGTTTACCAATTTAAACTGATTTTACCAATATTATTGATAACATAAACATGTTCATTGCAAATGTAAATATTTAACAAACACAAATAGCTTGGTTAGCACGAGTTCATGCCAATTCCATAAGTTCTTTTAATGATTCACGTCAGAAAAAAATATTACATTTTAGGCTCTAATAAACGCAATCGATATTATCGATAAATTTTGTTAGATTTAGCCAACAGCCACTCTGTTAAATCAGGCCAAGATAAATTGTTTACATAACATGTATACAGATAAACCTAATATTTCTCCCTCATCTGTATATATAGTATTTTATATAAATACAAAAAAATTCGCTCCTGCTGTTTGGGCCAAGATGCGAGCGTCGGCACTTGAAAATCCAGCAAAAAGTGAGCAATAAGAGGGGGTGAAGTGGAGTGGGCTTGGCTCTTCTGAAGGGTAACTGACCAAATGGTTTGGGTCAAACCAGAGAACGTTTTTATTGCAATTTGTGTGGCTGCTGCCTTCTCCGTCCCACTCGCTATATGCTATGTGCGTGCTATATAGCCGGCAGCCTCATTTGTTGATGGATTAGTCAAAGAGCAGCCACAGGGGAAATGTGGGGAAAAAGGGTGGAGGGAGCAGCGCAGCAGCAGGAGCATTTCCTCATTTGCCTGTGGCCAAGCAATTTTACTGCTGCAGTTTTGCGGCTCCTGCAGTGCATTTCCAGCCAACGAGAGCCTGGCCACATTTTTGCTGCTCATTTTGGCATCATTAAAGCCTTCAGTTACGGCATTTTTTTTCCTCCTGACTTTTTTTTTTTTGTTGTCTCCTTTTCCTTTGCCCTGGCACGCACAGCACAAAATTTTGATTGATGATTGAATGCAACAGCAGCAGCAGCAGCTACAACATCTGATGAGCAACAGCTGCTTAATGATTGAGCGAAAGGCGAAAAAGGAAGCCAGCTCAAAAAATTGTTGTAAAACATCTTGGAATACACTTTAAACTTCTGATACATACATGTAAGTAAATGGTATACTTGGGTAATCAAACTTTAAGCAAGGCTGAGTCATGCTTTAAAACTTGTTCGGGCAACGTGACTCAAAGAACTTAAAAAGTTGCCCAAAGAAGTGAGAAATAACTAAATTGGGTCAGCTGAATTAAGAAATAAATGCACACTCACTTTGTTTAAAACTTTGTCAAGAATGAGTTCACCATTCAATTAGGAAATTTGTAATCTCTACACAAAAAAAAAGTGTGCTATGTTTTAATTTAATGATTAACCAGAAAAGGATTTCCATATTTAATATTTTAAACGATATATTTTTCACTGAAAATCTTTCCCATTTTCAATGTGAGATATACACGTCAAAAGCCAAGTATTTTGTACAGATTTATTCTGTATTTCATAGAGAGCAATACACGTAAAACAGATTCAGTAGCAGCACGTGTATAAAAAGTGCTGAATATTTTTAAGATATGGATAATGGAAGTAAAATAGCTGAGGATGGTCCTGCCGGCATGGAACCCGATGGTGTCATCGAGTCCACCTGGCACGAGGTTTATGACAACTTTGATGACATGAATTTGCGCGAGGAGCTGTTGCGTGGAATCTATGGCTATGGTTTTGAGAAGCCATCGGCCATCCAGCAACGTGCCATCATTCCTTGCGTGAAGGGAAGGGATGTCATCGCACAGGCTCAGTCGGGAACAGGAAAGACTGCTACTTTCTCGATTGCGATCCTTCAGCAGATCGATATTTGCCTGCCCGAGAGTCAGGCTTTGATACTGGCCCCCACTCGCGAGCTGGCCACTCAGATCCAGCGCGTGGTGATGGCTCTGGGTGAGTACATGAAGGTGGCCTCACATGCCTGCATTGGTGGCACCAACGTGCGCGAGGATGCCCGGATTCTGGAGACTGGCTGCCACGTGGTGGTGGGAACACCTGGACGCGTTTACGACATGATCACTCGCAAGGTTCTTCGCACCAAGGCCATCAAGCTGTTCGTTCTGGATGAGGCTGATGAGATGTTGTCTCGTGGTTTCAAGGATCAAATCCAGGATGTGTTCAAGTTGCTGCCTTCGGATGTCCAGGTCATCCTGCTGTCAGCCACCATGCCACCGGATGTCCTGGAAGTGAGCCAGTGCTTCATGCGCGAGCCTGTAAGAATTCTCGTGAAGAAGGAGGAACTGACTCTGGAGGGTATTAAGCAGTTCTACGTAAATGTGAAGCAGGAGAACTGGAAGCTGGGTACCCTATGCGATCTATATGACACACTGTCCATCACCCAGTCGGTTATCTTCTGCAACACTCGTCGCAAGGTGGACCAGCTGACCAAGGAGATGACCAGCCACAACTTCACAGTATCAGCAATGCATGGCGATATGGAGCAGCGCGATCGCGAGGTCATCATGAAGCAATTCCGTTCCGGATCTTCACGTGTCCTGATCACCACCGATTTACTGGCACGTGGCATCGATGTGCAGCAGGTGTCGCTGGTCATCAACTATGATCTGCCCTCGAATCGAGAGAACTACATTCATAGAATTGGACGCGGTGGTCGTTTTGGTCGCAAGGGCGTTGCCATCAACTTTATCACCGATGACGATCGCCGTATCCTCAAGGACATTGAACAATTCTATCACACAACAATTGAGGAAATGCCTGTTAACATTGCCGATTTAATTTAAATTGTATTCTCTGCTGGACCGCTAAACAGTTACAAAAATTTTCTGTATGCTATCAGAATAAAATGCAATTTGTTTACAGTTGAATGAGCACAAAAAGTTGAATATTTTATTTGCACCTATTGATAAGAATAGCAAACGAATATTTGAAAAAAAAAAAAAATTACCGCGAAACAAAATATTCAGCACAAATTGAACAAGGACTTTATTAAAAATTTACCCGGAAATAATTATTACAAAAAACATTCCTGGGGCAATGCAAACCTACGCATTCATTTTTATACTTTTACCTTTTATTTCTAGGTATTTTGTATTTTTGTCAACGCCCTGGGCAATATTTGGTTGTGATTTTCTCTGGCGAAAATATTTTAATTTATACGTACTTCAAGCAAATTTCATTGTTTTAGTCAGCATTCAGAGGCAGCACAAATATGCCAATATTTTATTTAAAAACAAAAACATGTGGCGAAATTTTTTTAAATTTTTATCCATGAATTTTTATACTTTACAAGATTTTTTGGTTTAAAAAGGCCAGCTTAATGTTAATTAAATTTAAATTAATATCTTTTCAACTTTCCTTAAATATTTCTCATTCGCCCTGTGGCATTATGTGTTCTCATTTCTCTGTATTTTGGAATTGAATTCCCCTTAGGCGAAATTATCCTTTTTGACATTTGTTACTGACGTTAATTACTTCGGATGCTTTTGCTTGGCTTAATGCGTATTTATTTCATTTTCTCATCGACTTTTCATATTTGACATATAATTCCAATGCATATTTAATGTTAATTTGTGTTTTTTTATATTTATTTTACTTTAAATAAACTGTTTCTGCCTTGTAGCTTTAAACTGCAATAGTGCACTTTGCATCGACCATTTATGTGGAAATTTTTGTGTAACTTTTCTTTCTGGGTTTTCTTTTACAAATTTCGGCATTTAAACAACCGAATGGTTGCCTTTTGTGGTTGTTGTTTGGCAACACAAGAAAATTTGGTAATCGGTTTGGGCTGAAAGCAATTTGGCAACTGCATTTCGAGGCGATTTAAATATTTAATTAAATGACGTTCGAGTGTGTGTGGGTTTCTTGGTTGTGAATCTGTATAATCTGTATTAGCATATGTTTCGAGCAAACAAATGTTTCCTATTTCTACCCATAAAAAATAAAAGCATGTCTTGATTAATCACCCGTTTGTTTTGGGCGTGTTATTTCTCTGAGTCATCTCAAACTTGCAGCTGACGTGACGCAATATGACTTTTTAAACTTGTCGATTTCACATTACAATGAAACCTAAATATTCTCCACAGAAATATTTAAATTTAAAATCATAAATAAACGAAGAGACACTATTAGATTTTCCTGTTTCCCCATTTAAGTTTCTCACATAAATTGCAATCAAATTTATCAGAAATTAAGTTCCACCATCTATGAGCTCATCGATGCCTCAATAATTTATCCGTAAATCAATAATGGAGACTGCAAAATAAACTTGCTCTGTTATCTCTAGCCATTTAGGTGCCATCAATTTTAGCCAAATATTTTTGTTGCTTTAATCTCTGCTGAAAACAGAGCGTGTAAAAAAAATAGACAGTTGTCCCTACAGTTAAATATTTTCCCACACCAAAAAAAAAAACTGGAAAAATGTCACAACAAAATCTGCGAAAAAGAGGAAGAGGCGAGCGGCAGATACAAAACATGTTTAAAAATGCATAAATTAAGGAGGGCAAGAGAAAGACAAAAAAAAAAACAATGAAAAAGCGGCAGCCAAAGCCAAATGCAAATCAGCATTGAGGCCAAAGCGAAAAAAGGAGGGCAGCCATGGGAGCTAGTGGGCGTGTTAATTACACACACTGGGACACAGTGCTTCCGAGAAGTCTTCGCACAGCGAATTTTTTTTACTCAAAAAAATATCGATCAAACTTGAATACATTTTTGAACAGAATTAAGTAATGAAAAAGTCTTCAACAAGCTGCTTTTCAAATATTCATTAATTTAAAGTAAAAACATAACAGTTTTTATAAAATTTTTTTTTAGATTAAATAGAAAGATCCTACAACGTTTTGGAGTAATTCTATAAGCTTCGTATTACTCAGCGGAATTTTTTTTAAAATGGTGTAGTCTACAATAATGTACAGAAAATTTAAGAACAATTAATAATATTTAAGCATGTTATAATCGCAGCAACAATAACAAAGAATGGCACAGCTTTGTTATGACTATAGTAATTTCTAATCTAATATTTTGAAACATTCTTTAAAAACTCTTAAATGTTCAAAGTACCTATTTATAAAATTGTTTTAACATATTTTTTTTCAAAATCGGACGTAGTTAAATTAAAAATATCTAGAAATATATATGTTTAACAGTTTAAAAATATTTTAAATATTCTAAATATTGAAAAACATTTAAATTAAATATTTTTAAAATCGTTTTATAAGAAATGTTTTTTGGTTTTACGTTGCTTTACCTAGCCCACTGTCCATTTGCATAAAAAAATAGCACAAATCAGCAAAGCCCTAGAATTGTTATTGTTTCTTTTGGAACCAGTGCATGTTTACACCTACACACCACACACCACATCTGCATGTGCGTAAGCGGTAGCGGCAGCGGCGTGTGTGCGAATTTGGAAATGCATTGGCAAGCGGAAATGTAAAGCAAAACACAAAATGCAAATGCAAAAAAGTCAGCGAAGCAATAAACAAAAAAAACAAAAAACCAAAACCTCAAACAGCTGAGCAATGCGATGATGATGATGATGGTGGTGATGACGATTCAAAAGGCAGCAGCGCTGCTTTTGTGTGGTTTAATGACCTTGCCCAAGTTGCCTCCCCTCCTCCGTCCGTCCCGCTCGCACTCGTTTGGGTGGAAGGTGGAAGGTGGGAGGGGGAAAGGGGAACATTGGTATTTGCTCCCCTGCCAAGCTGACGCCATGTGGTCGCTAATGAGAGAAAGAGAGGCAAGAGACAACAACGTTCGTGCCTAATTTTAATTTTATGCACACTTCGTACGGTTTACACCTCCCCCCTTCCCTCCCCATCACGCATATAGCCCTCTCCCTCACTCGTTTTATTGGCAGAAAACAGCGAGTTTTATTTTTAAACTATTAAAAACTGTTTCAACCAGAAAATTGTGTCAAGTGTAAATTGTGGGGCTTCTTTATTTTAAGATATAATAAAATTAAACAAAAAAGAATTGGCAAAAAAATCACTTGGGGCGTGAACTCGGCTACTCCCACCTTTTTTTTTGTTTATAGAAATGCATAAAATTCCCATCAAATTCAGGCCATAAAAATAAGCTAATATAAAAATCGTTAAAGCAAGGAGAGTAGGAACTTGCCATGTTATTAGAAATATATATGTTTTTAGGCATTATTTCTATTTAAAACCATCAGAATTTATGACCCCAAAAACACACACACCGTCCTAGAAAGTCATTGACATGTTAGGGGGGTTGGGAGGTGAAATTATTTTCTTTGGGTGTGGGAAACGACTTGGAAATGAAAGGAAATGAAATGGCACTGGCGAAATGAATGGAAAATGTGACGCTAAAAGTGAATTCATTATGTGGCAACCTAGCAACAAAAAGTTGAGGAGGAAACCTGGCGATAGCAAGGTCTTTACTAATTATGATGTAAGGAAAAGAGATTAAGAGTCAAAGAATGAAACTTGGTGCTTTGATTTAGAAAGATTAAATATTCCAAGTATACAATTGAACAACATACGTATGGCTACAAAATATAAATATAGATTGCGAGGATATAAATAGATAATAGAGCGGAAACTGGCAATGCTTAAAAGAAATTAAGAATACAAGATTGTTTTAGAAAACGTGTATAAATGTTTTAATGTAATAAAAATTAATCTACCTACTTTTGATAAGCCAAGCCAAAAGGAACTGTTTTAATGACCCCAAATGCGAGGTTAGTTGATTAGAACATTTCAAGTTCAATGGCTTCTTATCAATATCTAGCTTCTTTAACGTTTTCTATTTCACTTCTTTTCCATTTTTCTAGTGGTTATCAAAATCATTGGAATATAAGTAAACTTTAATCACTGCCAATTTCAGTGGCAATTCCCCCACACGTTCAATCTTATCCTCATTGTAATCTTTAATGATCATAGTGATTCGCATTTGAGTATCAAAAAGACTAGGTTTTTTTTTTCGTATTTTTTGTTGTAAATGTGTTCCCACAGTTTTTTTATGTTCTCTATCTTATCTGCTCGACAAAGTCTCTTCCCAATCGGTTTCTAGGGCAAACAAACAATTGACTGACAGACAGCATTACGTTTATTTGTCCAGCGAATGTCGAGTGACTAATTTCATTTTGATTATTTTGTTTCAAGTGTGGATGAAGAACTCTCAGAGCAATGAACTGTGTTTTTGTTGTCTATCATTTGGTCTTATCTCTAAAAATGGGGGGAAAAGCAACGCTAAAAATCTGGAAAAGTGCTGCTAATGGCTTTTTTTTATAGAAGGCGGGGTGTCAATTTGTGTTTGGTCGGGGGACTCGGATAAATAGAACCGATAGTTTGATTTTCAGCTTGGAGGACCCACGCGAAGTCATAAATCAGCGGTAAATCAAACGAATGAAACAAAGAAATCCATCAATAATCATAAAAAGGGAAACGTTACTTTTGGGGAACTAAAAGCCAACTGTGAGAATTATTTTGTAGGCTTTTTATTTGCGATACTCGAAGAGTAAGCAAATACTGTAAACGATCAAATGTCTGTCTGTCCGTCCGTCTGTCCGTACAAACATCGAGATCTCGGGAACTATAAGAGCTAGAGCCACCAAATTTTGCATACAGACTTCTATAAGCAAAGCGCAGATCAAGTTTGTTTCAAAGCCTGACCACGCCCCTTTACGCCCACAAACCGGAAAAACTCTGTGGTGTCCACATTTTTAATGTTAGAGAAAAGTGGCCCTTATAAATGTTGTTTGTATTGAAAATATCTACCCAAATATCTAATTTTGAAATCTGACCATTTTCAAGAAATTGCGTATACAATTGCGTTGAAAATTTTTATTGCGCTTAAAAGAAGGCAAGACATTTTGAAGAGGGCGCTAAAATTATTGCGCCCGAAAGTAGGCTTAACTTTTGAAGAGGGCTAGCTAGCTGTTTTTAAGGAGGGCAATGAGTATCGCAAATCTTATAGTCGGGAAACCCGACTATAGCGTTCTTTCTTGTTTAGAGATGGAATCAAATTTTCTTTTAGCTTAAAGGATATCGTTCTTTTTTTTCTTAAATTTAAGGTTTCAGAAAAAAAGCAGCTGCAGTGAAAAAGAAAATCGAAAATTGTGAGACACAAATGGCAACCTTGACAGAGGCATCTGCAGAAAAATAAAAAGAAACGCGCTAAATTACAACGTCGACGTTGACAGAGTTGTTTTTTTTACGTCCCTCC
This sequence comes from Drosophila oshimai, assembly GCA_018150695.1. Classification (NCBI taxonomy): domain Eukaryota; kingdom Metazoa; phylum Arthropoda; class Insecta; order Diptera; family Drosophilidae; genus Drosophila; species Drosophila oshimai. The sequence continues at coordinate 845,516 of JAECWM010000147.1, read as the reverse complement.
TCTTGGCTTTTTGTCTTTTGCATTTCCCAGGGCGGCTTTTGTCACTTATTACTTTTTTTTTTCTTCGTATTTGCCACATTCTTTATCGTCTTTTGTTGTCGTCAACTGCACATCATAATCTCATGCCCAGCCATGACACGAAATATACGTTTTCTTTTATGATTTCTCTTGCATTCGCTAGCTTTGATTTTTACCCTTCTTAAACTCTTTAAAAATATTTACAATAAAAATGTATTTTCAATAAACTTTTTCATTTTATTAAATTTAAAATAAATATAAAGTAATAATTTATAGGCCGAAAGAATATTTTTATCCAATTACGTAAAACCATTAAGCAAATGAACCTAGTCGGAAGGGTTCAAACTTGGACTGCCATCAAAAATTACCTCCAGCTGTTTTAATTCTCACACGAACAATTTTGAATGGACTCCCCTTCCACACGAAAACTCGTTCCAACGAATATGTTCAATTGAAATTTCCCTGTCGAGCCCAAAAATAAACTTACCCACTCCGCCCCAGACGAAAAAAGGAAAACGAGAGACAGATAACACGTATTTTTGCTTACCTGCAATGAAAATAAAGAAGGGGGGAAAATTAATCAATAAATATATATCTTTTATGGACGTATACTAAAGTAGAGTTAAGTAAAGCCGACAACATTTTCAACATTTTATTTGGCAGCAAATCATTTTGCAAGTGTCATAAATAATTCCCATACTCGATTGGAGCCAAGAGTCTAGTGAGTTTTAAGAGTATCTGAGACACGGGGACAGACAAGTGCAGGTTGGTTCATAATTTATGCAACCATATATTTCGATTTTTTCTTCTCTTTTTGTGTCTCATTTACCATGTTGTCAATAACTAAAACCAGTTCTTCAAAAAGGAGTCGGTTAAATGTTGGAAATTATGTGAGTTTTGAGTGTATATCGTAAGTTTGTTTTGATCCTGAGTAAGATGGAATTAAGGTATCTTATGACAGTAATGAGTTAAAAAGGAAGATGTTTGAATTATCTGATTTAAAAACATTTAAAGTAAATCACCCTAAAGCTTGTGTTGAATGTTTTTGAAATGATAACTTATATATTCTTTGATTTAATTTAGAAACCTAAAACAAGATATACATATCCAATCCAGTGACATTTTTTCGCCCAGCCCAGTAGAGTGTTAAATTAAGTTCTCCACTCCCACACACATGTTCCTCGTATGGCACAACTCATCAATTAAGTCGCGAAAAGCAGTCAAGTGACAGCTAACAAATAAAATGCATTTACCAAATCAACTTTGCAGCTACAGCCGACGACGACGACAATAAAAATGAATGAAGTGAATTAAGAAATCGATAAAAGTACTGCTCAATTTTCGTCCACTTGCATCGTTTGCATGGCTTTTCCACATATCTCAGGAATTACGTTGATTAATTGCAAATTAGGCATTTGGAGATCAATGGACAATCATAAAATTGATTGCAATTTGCATGCTGAATAACCCAACTAATTAAGCTTCCATTTTACTCAATTTGATTGGATTTCATAGAGGCGAAAACAACAAACCAATCGAAAGGTGAATTGACCCCGAACAAACATCAACATCAACAGCCTGCAATCAAATTTATTGTTGTTGTTGACTGTTGATTAGTTTTGATTAGGTTATGGGAAAATTTCCCAGGCCTAAAGCAACAACACCAGCCAGAGATAATTTTCTGCCTGCATTATTAAATTTAATTTAACACGCTTTTTATGGATTATATAGTTTATATAAGACATTACCTCGTGTTATTAATAATTTCATATTAAATCGATTATTACAAAATGTGCAAATCAACCTTATTACAAATTTAAAGCAGGTATAAAAAACCACATCAAATAAAATAATTCATTTGAATAATTTTATTTATATTGTTGATTTTTTAAAATGATTTTTATAGGAAAAAAAATGTAACGAAATTACAATTAAATTGAGAGAAAATAAATGTTTTAAATTTGCACGATTTGAGCGCTTTGGGCGGGGCGGTAAAAAAAAAAATAAACAAATAAATAAACTGTTGAGAAGTTGGAAAAGCTGGAAAACTGGTATTCTACACCGCACACACCTGCTTACAACCTGCACCTCCCCCTAAAATGTTTATTACATTTCCTGCTCTAACTATTGCTGACGCAAATGACACAAAAAACACTCTCTTGAGAAACTTCGAGTCTCACAAAAAGGGAAATTAAAGGAAACGGATGTATGCCAAAGGGTTGGAGGATTACAAACAACAATTAGACGATAAGGAAACATAATTGTGGCCCGGGGCTTGAGCAACTTCCTTCAGATAGTTACCAAGAAAAAGAGACTGATGTGCATATGGAAGGGAAATGAAGGATTTCATTAAAAGAAATGTGCACACAAAGAAAACAAAACTTGAAATCTCTAAAGGCCATAAATGATAGTTAAAAGGAAGGCTTCTCAAGATTTAGATAAAAATCATGGAGACAGCCAAGAAATCCTTGTTTTAGAATTTAAGCCATTTTAAGACGAGAGTTCAGAACCACATTTGTTGTACCAAAGGAATATCAAAGTTTCCACTCAGTTTTCCATTAGTTTTTTCAGAGAAAACTGTTTTCAAACGTGCCTGGAAGTACAAAAAGTGTGTTCCCCAACATATAGCTATATTCCCATCTCAAAGTTTTTCGCTTTGCATTTACATAGAACAGGAAATCACCTGCTTAAGGTTTTTCTTTATTTCAACTTGTCAGTTTTTCCCATTCGTTTCTGTTTTTTTTTTTTTTCATTTTCGTGGCCAAACCGCAAACGTGTTTGGCATTTAAAATCGATGCAAGAAAATTCAGCCACAAAAGTGGAAAACTCCAGGGGCAAAGAAGAGTAAATGCAGCAAAGAGTTGAGCAGTCGTCAGTCAACACAACTGACACGCAATAGTTACACAGAAAAAGGTAGACAGGAAAAGAGGGTGGAGGAAAATGGGAAAATGGGCGGAAAGTAGGGAAATGCAGGGAAACTGAGACGAGCAGCCAACTGAGACGTTTGTATGCCTCCTTCAGTTGTTATTGTTAGCCATGTAATTAGGCTGTTGAACAGGCGGTTTTTCTCCTTTTTTTTTGGCTGTTCACATGTTGTACAATAATTGTGTAACTTCACTTAGTTCAAAACCATTTGGAGAGTCTAACTCAGCAAGTCTAAAAAAAAATTTTCTTTTCAATTGAATAATTCTCATGTTGGTTCCCCTTTTTATCTAAACCGCTGAGTTATAAATGTGGCCAATATTTTGATAAATTCTTGTAATAAAAAACAAAACAGAAATACAAATTAATGTGTGGCCTTAAATCAAATGAAAATTCGGGCGCATGTGTAAAAGAATCACTGAAAAAACGAAAATACAAACATAAATTGCCTCGGCCACAGCAAATAAAGCACATGTGGCCCCAGATAAGCGAATAAAAGAGGGGGAAAATGTTAAGGGGGCACACAGTGATATCAATGAGTTGCCTTTGGGGGCGACGCAACAGGGTGTATGCGTAATGTAATTTAAAATTGTACAACCATAAAAAGATTTCGCACTCAAACGAAAAAATACATATAAATAAATCAAATGAAATGAGAATCAAATGGAGAATTTAATATGTTTAAAACCCTAAAAAAAAGAGATTCACAATGGGAACAACATGTGTAGTATCAACGTTTATTAAACAAAAAAACTTGTTAAGGGAGTAAAACCTGTATTTAATATGCATTTGCATGAATAAAATTCAGATATTCACTCAGATAAATAAAACGAAAAGAAGGAATAGCTTTGTGAGTCCAAGTTTTAATCAATATTTACAAAGTAGAACTGAGAAAATATTAAATTGATAAAAATATGATAACTTTAACTACCAGACCCCACGTATAACTTTGTTAATAGTGAAAAGTAAGATACAAATAAATTACTATTTTATTTATTGAGTTCATTTATTTAATCATAACTTTAGTTTAGTTAATGACTTTAGTTTTTTATGGCAGCTAAATAAACACCTGAACCACCAACCCCTTCAAATATTATCACACCTTAAACCAAGAAGGAGCCAAGTCAGAGCCATTAAAAATACATATACCCAACAAATTAAAGAACAATAAAAACGCATGACCACAAGAGCGAAGGGGGGCGTGTCCGCGGGCCACTCAAGGCCAGGGGGCGGTGGACAGAGGCCACAGGTGGCACAGGGGCAAAGCCACAGACTCCCGACTCCGACTTCGAGTTGAATAAACCCCACTAAAGTCAACAGAAAACCATAGAGAACTCGTTGGGAGTTTATTTTTTATATTTTCTTCTCGGTGTTTTTTTTTTTTTTGTTGTCGTAAACGGATCGGAATCGGACTGGCAACAGTTGGACTTGGACAGGCCTAAAGTTGATAACCTTGAGAGCATTTTCATGCGAAAGTTCAATGAATTTTTAGTTTCTACTTCCATGTGGAGGAAAAGAGAAAGAATAAGCGAAACTCACATGTGACTCCAAGAAGTAGCCAACAAAAGCGGCGTTAGCGGGGGAAAAGTGAAACAAAAACCAGACTAAACATTGTCGAATGATGCAGCACGAAACAGGGGCAGGAAAGGGGTAAGGCAGAAGCTGAGAACCAGTTCAGCAAATGGTCAGAACGATAATCTGGAAGAAAATTAGCGACTTTATGATACCTGGTAATAGGTAATATTTATTTGTTTAATCGGAATTTATGGATATTTCAGGCCACCAGGGCAGTGTGACCATGAGTGACTTAAGGAATGGAAAGTGTGACCAAAGCTTCCCTACCAAATTAGAAGTGTGACCACGGTATGATTAGAAGCAAAATATACCCAATATCTCTTTTATCACAGGGTATCAAAAGTGCACACAGGATAAAGCAAAAGAGGGACAGAGAAGCCGGGAATCGAGAGAGAGATGGGAAGATGTGTGTGAAATCGATGCGTCGTCGAAGACTTCGTTTCTCCTTCGTCTGTCTTCGCTTTTAGTCGAAGCTCATGAAATGCGCAGGAAATCAATGATTCGCTTCGGTTTCGATTACACACACACACACACACATGGGCCACACACACACTCACACAAATGCAGATGATGGCTATTGGCAACATGTTGCCGCAACACGCACAGCATGTTGCTGAAAGCATTTGCAATAAATTAACTAAAATTATAGACAATTATTAAGCATTGATCAAGCGTATAACTTGAGCGATGATCGCTCTCTGATTTTTGCTTTTTTCTTTCTCCCTTATTCCCTTTGCATTATTTCTTGTTGCATGTTTGCATTTTTTTTTTTTGCCTCACTTGCATATTTATTGGGGCGTTTGTGCATTTTAATTAAGCGATTTGTCAATTGAAGAAGACTCCGCCGTGCAGTTGAGAAATGCTTCAGGGAGTCCGCAGAGAAGGAGAATTATTGATTGCAATTGCCTGGGCAAAGGGAAAATTATATAGAAGAAGCAGAACGAAAAGAAGAAGATACATGGATGGTAAAGTTGGTAGGCGGAAGGCAATTAGTCAATCATAGGGTTGAACAGGCTCAAGGTAATTGAAATCGAAGATAGTTTAATGCTTGCGGTGATAATCAAGTTAACAAAGGGATTGAAAAGGTAATGTTGTACCAAAGTGCTTGTTTAAGGATTATAAATAGAAAGGCAGTGTGACCAACGTTCATACGAAGTTTTCAGCATGACCATGCAAACGAAGGAAGGAAAGAAGGAAGACTTCGTTTTACTTAGGATGCAGTATCTCTAAAATTATAACTAATAATAATTACTACTATTTGTACTAGTTCACCATTAATTTCTACATCCTTTCTGTGTTCCTGATAATGTCTTCCTTTTTTAACTCCCTAGTTCCCCAATACCCTTTCCCTATGCACCTCTCCTTCCTGTTTCACTCAAGTTCCCCTCCTCCATTCTCATGTTCTCTCCTCCTTTCTGATGTAATTTGAGAGTCGTGAAAGCCGCAGACATTATACATAATTTAATATGAAAATTATGAGCTAAAACATCTGAGGGAGGCGGGGGAATTCCCCTTGCTCCTTGGCTCTTAATGACAAAGCCGAGTGCTGCACTTCAACACTTTTAGTGGCAATTTACAGGAGCTGACCGCAAAAGTGGAGAAGGAGTAAGGGCAGCAAAAACAAAAACTACAAACATCGGAAGAGGACAAAGACGGCAACAATAATTGACCACAACAAAAGTTTTTGTCTGATTATGACTACAACAGATGGGGAAAAGGGCGTAAAAATGTCAGAGTAGCCAGAAGGATACAGAGAAAAAAAAGGTTGTTTTCTTAATGGTTACCAACATTTTTATAATGTGGTAATATACACCTTAACTTCAAAATCAGAAATCTCTATAATATTTTTAATATTTAATATAAATACAAAACTAAATCTGTAAATATGAACTTCAAAAGTATTATTTTTGTTGTGCAGGTAGGGAAGATAGTGCTTTTTCTGCTTCTACTCCCTCCCTCTCCCTCATAACTTGTTTCCCCCCTGATTCACATGCAGATGATGTGAAGTGCAAATAATTATGACAGGCAGGCAAGCATGGAAGTGCAAGCGAGATGGTACTGGAAAAAAAAAAAAGCTAAACGGAAGCAGCTAAAGTTAAAAAAAAAAAATACTCACACTGATGGAAAAAAAAAGGGAGGTGCAAAAAAAAAAAACGCACAACAAATCTTTGGACACCTGCAAATGACAACAACAATACTGTCGAGATGGAGCAAGAAAAAAAGTGCAACACTTGAACTTTGGAGCAGCTGCAGCTGAAATAAGATGCAGGAAGATCAAGGGGAGGAAGGATAAAGGGGAGGGAGGGAAAGAAAGGAGGCTGGGGGCGTTGAGTTAGCCAAAGCCAACAAATTCGACGACCACACCTCCAAGCAGCGGCTTTAAAAAACCAACCATAACACAACATTTCTGTTAAGAAATCGAAGACTTTAATACCCTTTAATTTATTGTTGCTAAATTATTTAAACTACAAGCACAAGAGAAATAAAGTGCATATTTTGGGACAACAAAACAGAAAATTTTACCGGGTATTAAAATGTTAAACAGACTGTCTTACCATTTTTTATATTAAGTGGAAGTAACTCCTCCAAGGGTGTCAAAACTTCGCTTTTGAGTTAACTGCTGTTCAAGCCACCAAGCGCATAACGACGATTATGAAAGACAATCAGCTGAGTTAGCCGAGTTGTTGCTGTTTATGTTTTTTTTATGTTGATGTTGCTATCTTTGAAGTTTCTGCTGCTGCTGCTGCTGCAGTTGCTATTGTAGTCATGGCTCTGGCTGCTTGGAGGTTTGTAGGGTAATTGACAAACGGCGGGCCGACTGAGAAAGTCAGAAGACTGGGTCCGAAGACCGCGAAGACTGCAACTGCGTCTGTCTGGCTGCACTCGTCACAAATAAAAATGTGGCCAGTGGAGCAGCCAAGCGGCAAAACTGAGTGCCTCAGTTATTGCTTCTGTTGCAAAAACATTATTAAAAAAGAAAAAGAGTTTGCAAAAAGAAAAAAAATGGATCTATAGTTACCTCCCGGGCTTAATGTTATCTGTTTTGTGGCCGCGCTTTTGCTCTGATTACTGATAAATGTGTTAAAACAAAATGAAAGGGTCCCTATACTCGTTAGACTGCAAATGGGTTTGTGGGGTGCACTGGGGGTTCAAGTGTGGGAAAGTGGCCCAGGGGCAATTGCAGGGTTTACTTCATCAAAGTGAGCCAAGAGTTGGAAATGGAACATTCCTTGTATAAATGTAGGAAAATGGGAAATAATGGTATTAGATGACGCATGAAGTGCAAGCCCATTTAGATTGCAAAAAAATATTCATAAGATTTTTCTGCCTTTTACTTTGTTAAGTCAAGTTTATTTAAACGTAACTTTTTGTTTAACTTAAAATTTTATTTTATGTTTGGTCGAGTAGGTATAATCTCATAAAGTATCACTATTTATGTACCTATAAAATTATCTGAGAAAAACTACGTTAATTTCAAGCACGAATTCTTAGAATAAAAATTAAAGTAAAAATCTTAAACTTAATTTTTTATAGATTTTGTTCAGTAACTTAAACCAAAAATCTTTTTTAAACTTTTCGAAGCCTAAAAAATGTGTCCCAAAAATGTAACACTCTTACGCTTTCTATATTTATCTTACTGACGCAAACAAACATAAAGGACAAAAATAAGTGAGACCTCAAAGGACGCGCACAAAAAGTTTTTGCGCATTTATCCATGTGCAGGCATCTTTGGGTTTTTTTCCCCAACTTCAGCCTGCTAAGCCATAAGCAAATCCGTCTCTATTTATAGCCCAGAAGCACGTCAAGAAAAACGCTTTTCCCCCATAACCAGAAAAACAGAACCAGAATGCAGAAGCATAACGGCGAAGCTGCGTCAAAAACTATTCCCAGCTAAGTCAGGGACAGAGCCAATAATGTAAAATCGCATAACACTTCAAAAACAGCAGAGACACCAGACCAGCAGGGGGATATGTGTGCATATGAATACAGCATACAGCATATAGGGGTGTTGTATGGCATAAAACTTTGGAGCAGGAGGAAGAGCAGGAGGAAACGGAGGAGGAGGTGGCGACACAGTCTCAAGTTGAGCTGATGCTAGCCGCATAAGCCACTCAAAATGTTGGCATTGCCCGCGCTTCCACACAAAAGACAAGCTGACACATTGGTGTAGAGAAAGAGGTAAGGAGGGGGTTTAGGCCATGGCTAAGCCGAGAACTCTGTATGACTGGGAAATAGAGACTGCAGCTGTGGTAGTTGTAGTTGCCAAGCATTTGTACAGAAAGGAAGTCACTTGATATAATGACACTTGTCGTTGCTTCGCTTCGAGTTTTGTCCTTATTGGTGTAGTTGTTGGTGTAATTTGGGTTGATTTAGGTTATTGTTGTTAGTTAAGTTTCTGTAAACTTTGCTGTTTGGAAAATGAGGCTGTATGGTCGTTAGTTTACGTTGGTGTTTTTATTATTAGTGTTTTTGTTGGTGTTATTGTTAATATTATTTTTAGTTGTTTTAAGGTAATTTGCTTTTAATATATTGGTGTTGATTTGGGTGTAGTTTATTCTTATGCTGATCATGTTTTATCTAATAATGTACCTTTGTGATTGTTGGTGAAAATCTTCAAAATACTTATCTAATTCTTGATATAAGTAGTTGTTGGTGTGAAAGATTCCTTAAATGACCAAGCACTTAAAATATTGGTGTTATATTTTATATGTTAGTGTAAAAAGATTATGTTCTTGTTGGAGAAAGTATTAATAACTTTCCGTTGGTCGTCGACATAGTGAAATTGTTTTTAAAGATATTTTTAAAGTTGTTAGATCACTTTTGTAGATATTGGTGTAGTCGTCACTGTCGTTTTTAAGCTGTCTTTCTGCTTGTTGTTGTTGCTGTCGTTGTCACGACGCATTGCGTGCAAAAGCTTAAAATTAACATGGAAACAGGAAGGGGATAAGGGGAGTAGTACTGCTTCACAGTTGCTAACGCTCCTTGAAGAACACTTAAGTCTTCCAGTTTAATCAATCGATCTGTCGTCAATCACTTTAGTGATTAAATTAAAGCAATCAAGTCTATTAAAAATAGTTGCTTGAGGTTTCCGGAAAAAAAAGTGTCTAAGATACTTTAAAGAGATTTACTTAATCAGACTAACCAATTCTGTGTAGCCGTAATAAATCGATAAACCTACATGGTAACAGCTTGTTATAAGCCATACAAAATATTCCCATATGGAGTCGTTAATATAAAATGACACTTTTCAAATAGGGAAGCCTTTAATATCGTGTACCTTACTTATAGATTTCTTTATTTAAACCTGATTTTCCAGTCACTTCTCCACAGACATCACCCATTAAAATGTTCACTCCAATGATTGTTCACATCTGACTGTCATTTCCACTTCATTTTATGTCAACTAGACGCCCACACAATCGTTTATGAGCCCACATGAACAGCTTGAAACTGCGAAAGATTGGTGAGAATAAAGTGTGGAAGGGAAAGAGATTTGGGAACTCGCATTTGCATTTTCCCAGAGGCAGAAGCAGCAGCTTTTCCCCATCATCATTAACTTTAACTGCTAATTGAAAGTTTGATTGAACTTTGATACTTTTTCTCCTCAACTTAGGATTCAGATTTTTGTGCCATCAGGAAATGTAAACATTGTAAAAAAAAAAAAAATATATATATATATAAAAACTGCCCGCGGTGAAATCGTGTCTAATGATGTAGCTTGCCATATTATTATTAATAGCTAATTGATTTCCATTTCAACTTTGTTTATAATTTATCAAAAAAGGTTAGCAGCAGCTTTTTAAATGACTTTTTTGGTCCGGCGGCAAAGATCAGCGGGTAGTTGATTCTCTTCTCAGGCCCTTAAAGGTTAATTCTGCTGGTTTTCTTTATCTCCGGCTGATTCTCGTTTTCTGAAGGGCAATCATAATTAGCGTTGGAAATGCTTGAGAAGCTTGAAGAGTTCTCAAAGTTTAATTCGCGTTGACCTTTCTGTTTGGTTGTATTTTTTAACCACTTTTTAGTGGCTTCTAAAAGTTCAGAGACTTTAAGAAATATGATATTATCAGTAAATAATTACAAAATTCATTTTCTTAGGAAAATTAAAATAAAGTGCATAATTTTTTATTCCATGAGTAATTGAATTTGTTAAATTATTTCCTTTTCTTTTCACCATAATTGCACTTTATTTAATTAACTTTTCCTCATACTTTCTTGTGCTAGCTTCCTGCACAACTAATTACAAAACAGGCATCCAATCAACGTTGATTCTTTTTTATATATTCTTTATACTTGATTATTATGAATTAGCATAACTAGATCAAGAAGTTATACATTTAGTTGTAAACTGCACTTATAGTAAGTGCCTGGATTATTATTTATCATTTACTAAACATTATGTGCTGCTGAAACAGCAAAAACCAATTACTTGAGGAAAATTTCTAGCTATTCCAACTAATCCGCATTCAATGCACTTTACCATATTTCCTCTCCATTCTCAGCACCCCAGCGTCTCTTTGTCTCCATTGTTATTAGTTGGCAACTAGTTTTCTTATTCCCAGAACAATCTGACCCCTCTTTTTTCCAATCATTCCTCTCTACACAGAAAAACATTTCAACGTATTCGATATTTTCTATTTGATGTTTCGAAAAATGAAAATACCTAAATATGTTTTTCTGTTGAAAATAATATAGTTTTTAAGAGGTAAACCATGCTACGAAATATATTTTTCCCAACTAATTTGACTTTAGGTAAACATTTAATTTAAGGGAGGTTCTAGTCCAGAGGCCCGAAAATGTGCGTAATTTCATGATTTTTTTAGATAGTATACACGTATTTTTTAAAAAAACTTTTATGGCATTTTTGTCTATATTTTAAAAAGATTATAAAAAATTTTTTATAGTAAAAAAACAAAATGGCGGCTCCAGCCCTCAATGACGGCGGTCGTGGCGGCGGTGGACAGTGTGCGCGGGGCGCTCTACAGCCCTGCCAAGTGATCGGAAACGAAAAACTAAAAAGAATCATAAAGTAGACGAAATTTGGGGGCCTTCTCGGTTTCCGATTTTTAAAAAACCCTTTTAAAAAAAAATTTTGATTTTTTAGAAAAAACAACCGTTTCTGCCTCGTTTTTTTGTTTTCACGTTAAAAAAATACTTAAAAATTAAAAAAAAAACGCTTCGAGAAGGCCCCTTAAATTGAATAAGCTTTAATTAGAGCCTTCAAACGTCGAAATCGGTTTAGCCGTTGAAGCGGTATCGCGCCCCGCGCGCAAAAAAAGGTGTTTCGAGAAAAACGCGTTTAAAGTTTGACGAAGACCTGTTTTTCGGTCGACGGGTCCTCTCGTCTATAGGCTATAACTCGTAAAATCAATTAGATAGGGATATATCCTTTTGCCAAACATTTTTAGGACCATAAAGATGAAAATAAAAAAAAAAAAAAAAATTTTGTTGGTCGCTTGTGACTAGAACCTCCCCTTAAAACATTACAATTTTTTAAATTTTAAGATTTTTTTCACTGCATAAATATATATCTGAGCATAACAGCTGACGTAGTTTTGTCTCCTTCTCTCACGCCCCTCAAAGTTTTTACTTTATTTTTTTTTTTTTTCAATATTTATGCACATGACACAAAAACGTGAGCAGCTTGTGTTGCCATTATTTATTTGCACAAATTTGCCGTATTTTACTTGTGTCTTTTTTGGTTTTTGCTGGAATTTATTGAAATAAATTGTGGTCGCTTTTTAAAGCATTTCCATTCCGCTCCAATTTGAATTAAAGTGGTGTAAAGTTCTTAAAGAACATTTAACACAGGGGGGTTTGGGCAGGTGAGCGGGTGGTTTTTGGGAGGGGGTTGGGGGCATTCCCGACTGTCTGGCGCATGGAGAGGAAAAAAAACTGGGTCAAAAGTTGGAAAAATTATAAAGTAAAGCAAAGAAAGAAAAGCGTAGCAAAAGTTGAGTTCAAAGAAACAGAAGAGGAAAAGCTGAAAACAGGGGGGAAAGGGGGGTAAAGAGGTGAAAGGGGTAAGGGGGGTGGGTGGTACTGACTAAAGCGAATGTTTATGCACAAATACACATGCACTCTCTTTATCTCACTGGCTGCATTTTTGTTTATTACTTCTCCTTTGCTATTTGTTTGTTTTTCGACTTTATTGTAGACAACAAGAAATCGAAATAAAGAAGTCTCAGGAGATATTTCAGGAAATTAAAATGGGCAAAAGGTTGGAAAAGCCAGAGGGGGCAGGTAAGAATTGTACTTAGAAGAATTTGAATTGCAATGAGAAAACGAGAGCATACCAAAAATACCTTGGCAATATAAATATTTTCTTAAATGAAACTCTTGACAATTTAAGTGGTTGACACACTTTTTATATTTTAAAATAATAACTAAAAATTCTGTGATAATTAAGAATTTAGTAAAACAAAGTAAATATTTCTTGTTAAATTTAGTTTTTGCATCAACATGATCTTCCTTTAATGGTTAAATTTACTGATTCCCAATTAACCATCAATCAGTTGAAAATTCCAACCATAATTATCCCCAAGAAAATACAAATTATTTTCCAATTAGAGCCAACTACATATTCTCAAAATTGTCGTTTACATTTTCCCTCCCAAGGCGGAACAGCCATTTATAATCAAATTAAATGCAAAATTCAATTGCCTTCTGACCAGCATCCGTTTGTCTTAAGCCCACGAAATATCAAGGCCCAATCCAATATCCACGCCCACTCCCCGCCCACTTAAACACACCTCAAAGAGGTGTTAACTGCAATTTTATGCAAATTAGTCGCAAACAAAACTCTGTTGTTCATTTGAGCTAAGTTCGTTGAAGCGATGGCTATCAATCGTAGACAAAAAGCTAATTGCATTGTTTTTAGTTTAATTAACCAAAATGTTCAAGCCGCACCTTCGGAATCAGACAACCAAAATTGCATATATTTTTATATAAATGTATTTAGATATATGCGACACCTACTCTGCAAGTAAAACGGAAATCTGATTTGGCAATCTAGAAGAATAACAAATAAACCTGCACAGAAAAACATGACAAACTTCCAGTGATAAATATTGGCTAATTATAAAAAAGTAAACAGCCTTCAAGACCAGCAATAAGTAAACAACAATTGGCGAAAAAAAAGCAAATAAAACCAAACAAAAAAATACTACAAAATGTCAAAGCTAAAATATTTGCTGTTAAAATTGTTAAACTTATTTTTTTGTTGTGGCCGCAGTACGTTTGTCAGCTGCAGATGCAGAAAATGGTAACTGCACAAAATGTAAATAAATTTTCCTCGTCGGCAGAGGCAGAGGCAGCGCTGCAAAGTCACGTTGCGGCAGCAGTCAACAGCGCGATTTGTGCCACTAACCTACTTCAAGACAACCGACAGCCGACTCACAAGCTCAACAAGCCAGCTCCCCGTCTCTTTCTCGCTCCGTATTTCCCTCTCTTTCATCGGCTGTGCCTCACTTTGTCCATGCAATGTGAAGCGTTGACAAAATACACAACAAAAAAAATAAAACAAAATACCTACACACTAAAAAACCTCGGTAAAAAAAATACTAAAAACTTTGCTGAATGTGACGTGAGCTTGCCTTTGCATTTTGATTACGAAAACTCTTACATGGGGGATACCCTATCCAGGTTATTGGGGGAATATTTGATATAGGAAGCTGAAAAGAGGGTCTTCAGTAATAAACCTAATTATTTTTATTTCCCGAAACATCTCTGACATAAATTTTACTTAAATTGTATCAAATTTACACAGTTTTTTTTTCCTACAATAGACGCAATGTGACCATGCAACATTGAAAAGCAGAATCCCCTACCCCACATTTTCAATTGATAAAAAAAACTAAATACATCTTTTAAAACCCATCAGGGTATTTCCAATTCGAGATGCATTAAATTTACACTTTATCCCTCCCACCCACTTGCCATTAATCAAGTTCCTTCGACCGAGACCTGAACTTTTGCCTCCAACTCCAACAAATTAGGCAGCTTAAAAGCCAAAAGGCGTTGATTGATTTGAAAAAGGCTTCAGAAAGGCCCCAGAAAGGGTGCGATTGATGGAAAAGGTGAGCTGGGGGTCTCAATCTCGGGCCGTGTGTCCGTGGCTAAGTGATTTGGTCAATGGTCAGCAGCTGTCGTAGCTGAAAGCCGAAAACAGCTCAATTGAAAAATTAAAAAAAAAAAACTTATTTATGACCCAAGTGACAGATATATGCATACCCAGGCAAAGGGATAGACTGGAGACAGATGTAGATAGTTTTCTGGTTTTGTTCGCTGACCCATAAAAATTATCAGGCTGTCAATGCGACTCAGTGACACGAGACAGACGTGCGGACCTGAGACCAAAGCCCAAGACTCAAGACTCCAAAGAAACCACTCAAAGATTTCAAGCCATTATGTGTCTATCTATTCGGGGCATTATCAAAGCTCTCAGTGGCAATTATGTGGGCATTGTTGCCCAGGGTCTCGACTCTATGATTCATCAACATCATCAGCTGCTGCTGGCTATAATAAACATAATTTTCTTGTACTGCATTTTTTTTTTCGCTTGTCCATTTGTCTATTGTTGCACAGCTGCACTGGACCAAAGTTGGGAAATTTGCTGCCTTTTGTTGCACTCCTTTAAAATTTAATCAAGATCCAAATGGATTGTACTTCAGCTGTAGCAGTTGTTTTTTAGGGTTCGTGTTCACTTTGGTCGAAAAAAAAAATCGTTAAAGAATGTTGTTCTAAAGAAAAACGTTTGAAAACATTTTTAAGTTTTCAACTAAGTTAAAAAACTAAACTGATATAAATTTATATTTTAAAATTATTTTTATAAACACTAAATGCTGATGATTAGAACTTCCACAGATTTCTGCGCACAGTATTGCCTGATAATTATTAGCCCTGTCAAGTTCAACGAACCTGTGCCATTTGCCGTTTAATTAATTTCCATTTTTAGCCAATTAACTTGACCAGTTACTAATTAAATTTACAATTGCTTAAACCAACAGCCAGGGAAATGAAGAGGGGAAACCGGAGGCAGGTCACTGCCATACAATATTGTCATAAAATATGTTTAATAAACGCACACACAGACTGAGGGGGAAAGAGGGAGAGAGAGAGGGAGAGAGAGCACGACTAGACAGAGACGGACACCTTCATCTAATTAAAAATATAATTTATGTTGACTCTCTTTTTGCTGATACCAAAATGGCATTAAAAGTTTGCCAAAAGGGGCGGACCGAGGGGCCTGTTGTCAAGGCAATTAAACTTGTGTGTGCGCCTCCCCTTCATGCCCCTCCAGCTCAACTCTTTACAAACTGGATTGACCCCACTAAAAAAAAAAAAAAAAAAAAAAAGAAAAATTTAAAAAGCCAAAGACGAACCTGCATTTCATGCAGCTAGAAAAACGCACCGAAGCATTGCAGGCGCTTGTGGGAGAAACATTTTTGCATTTGCCATTATAATATACAATTTTAAAGCCAACTAAATGAGGAAAGTTAACTTTTTTTCTACCTTTTTCTCGTTTTTTGTATTTTCCTATTTTTGCATAGATAAAAGATACAAAAATGTAAAGCCATGTTGTTGATGTTGTTGTTTCTGCTTTGATGGTTGAGCTGCTCGGCTTGGGTTTGTTGGTGGCTCAACAGCGCGTAAAAGTCAACGACAGCTAAATGTGGCGCTCGAAATTAATTTCCAACTTTTATTGTGGTTATCCCCCATCGCCCAGTATTTCACATCCCCATCCCATCCACCCGCTCACTCTTCCTAGATGACTATATAATTTTAATGAGACACACACGCATCTGGGGAGTATATTCAACTTTAACTTACGATCTTTTTGGCATAGCGAAATAACTGGGCACTGTTCCATGACTCACAATGGATTGTTTGTTGGGTTCAAGTGCGGAGTATGGTAACGTAATGTGAGACCCGCAATTTTGTAGCTTTGCAAAACTTACCTAAAAAGAGAACAATAATGAGAGATTGTTAGAACAGTTGTTATAATTGAAGGGAGGAGAATTATTAAAGTACAGTTTTCCACATTTGTAATTGCTTAAAGTTAGTAGTTAAACATAGAATTTCCACAAAAAAATTCCTAGGCTTAAAAGCATTTAATTTGAAGTTCTTAAAATTATTAGTTATGAAATTATATTTTCCACAAATTCTAATTGAATTCCCTTTACAGAACATATCCCATGTTCTACACCACTTATCAACTCATTACTTAACATCTGGCTTGTGTCAAACAATCTGAAAACATTCCATAAAAATCTAAGATTTCAAGTGACTGCGGTACACTGAATTATCAAAACGAAAAAAATATTGTCAAAAGCAAATTCAGCAAACACTTAAAATGGTCTCAAGTGAGTAGACGGTCGACGACGACGACAAGAAAAACAAAAACCCATGGCCGAAACAAAACCAAACTCAATTCAATCAAATAAATACAACAAAAGGCAGCGAGGGAAAAAAACTATACTTTCGGAGGGAAAACCGGGGGAAAAGCGCGACAGAAACCAGCAAAGTTTTCGGTGGTCCCCAAAGCTGCAGAAAAGTCAGCAACAAAAATTTGTCAAGCAAATAAAAAGGGGTTGGGAAAATGCGATGAAAATTTATGCAGCTCCCGCCGGAGGCGAAAGACAAGAGCAAGAGCAAATCCCTGCAGGGGCGGCCTGCCATCGTCGCCTCGGTGGGCGTGGCATCATCCCAATGCCCGCAAGCGCCGACATTTGTATGTTTTTTCTCTATTTCTATTTCATTTTTTTTCTGCAGTTTTCCATTTTTTTTTTCTCTTTAATTTTTTCACTTTTTGTAAATATGCATGGGCACGTTGGCAAACGCTTGAAGGACATTGGACCAACCGACTGAATGACTAACTGACTGACTGACTGATGGATGGCAGTGCTGGATGAATGAATGAGCCAGTGACTGACTTGCGGCCACGCCCCCCGTCCGCCCCCTAAAGATTTGTTGATTTTGATTTAAGCTAAACTTTATGATGAAGCTTCCTACACTACAGAAAACATCAAGGATCATTAATAGAATTTTTTTTATTTAGTTCTTTAAAAACACTTCAAGTAGTATTTTTGGTTTTACAAAAAATAAGGAATATGAAATTGTAAGGATTATTCAATTATTATATATCAGTAAGTAAGTTAGATAAGATTTGTTTTGGAAAAAAAAAAAATTTAAAAACAACAGGGAAACTATATTTTTTTGTTTTGTGTGCTTTACTGTTTTTACTCTCCTCACATTTTTGCATCCCCAATCTTTTGTTGTTTAGTTTTCTAGTTAAAAATTGTTCGTGTTTGGTTTTTGATTTTGCAAAAATTTGAGTTTTCTCTGGGGCAACAAGGATGACAAAAGTGGATGGAGAAAGTACAGTATAGGTGAGCCTTGTGTAAACAGTATTAAAATGGGGCTGCAAACAGGCTGATAAGGGGTTTAGGGGAAACTAAGACTTAAGGGGCACAAGAGATTCTGACAGACTGTTGACTTGCTAAGTTTCCCCCAAAGGAAAATAATTTAATTTAACTGGGGGTTGCGGTTAATCAAACTAAAGTTTCAAGAAACGAGACAAGATAGGAATGTTTAATAAGTAACTGTCTACAAGTAGTAGTTTTAATAAGAAAATGAAATACAAGAAATGCTGACCTGTGTGTAAAGATACTAAAATTAAGAAAGTGTCGAAGGAATTAAAAAATAGTTTGAAAGGACCAAATAAATACAAAAAATAAAATGTTAACATAAATGTAAAGTTTATGTACAGTTAACTACTTATAATAAAATTAATTTATGTTTATAGTGTTAAGTGGTAGACATTTTAGGTATTTCTCAACAGCGTAGCTTAAATTTTCCACAAAACTATGTTGTTCCTCCTTCAACAAACAAAAAATAAAAGCAAAATACAATAATAATTGAATAAATGTTGTAGTTTGCTTTGCCGTATCTTCTGCCACATTTTGAGCAATAAAAATCGCTTTTTTTTTGGGTAGCTGAAGACATTTATAACAAAAATAAGAAAAAAAACGCAAAGGCGAGACACGTAACAATGGAAGAAAAATCATGGTCCATGAAGCTCAGAGAAAAGAAGAAAATTCGCAGCCCAGACTTTTGGCTTCTTTCTGTTTTTGTTGCCTGGGAATTTCACCGCGCACACACACACACAGACACACAACACACGCAAAAACTTTTCCACAGACATGAAAATCTACTCAGCAATGGGAGTTAGAGTGGGTGGGATGGGCCGAAGGACGCTGGGGTGTTATAAGCGGTTAAATTTGAGCATGCTACTAGCCCCGACCCCTTCGGAATGTTCCACCTATCCACGTCCACGTACACGTGGATGCCTCCGGCAGCGCCATCCTCCTCCTCTCGTTGCCCCACAATTGCCTTCCCACCGCCACCCACTCAACCAACCACCCGCTGCCCTCTTTTTACCCACCATCCGTTTGTCCTTTGTGCGACCCCCAGGTCCAGAATCAGCCTCAGCCTCCGCCCTCCGCCTTCCACCTACCACCACCCCCTTACCCATTTTTGGCGACTGTTTGCCAACCATTTTCGTGTGCGGATGACGCGCAGTTTTCCCCATCAGTGGGGAAAATGGTAGGAAAATGGGTAATGCGGAGAGGGACAGAGCGTGGATGCCCTGCAAAATCCTGTGGCTAATTTTATGTTACGCATACGCCGCGTGTGATGTTTCTGTTTTCCCGTTTTTTTTGTTGGGCGTTTTTTGTTCGCCCCTCGTGAAAAAACTATGTTGCCTACTTTTAAGCGTTTTAGAATGGATTTTTGTTGGCAGGGAAATGGGTAAATGGAGGAAATCGGGAAGCCAAATGGATTCCTAGACGAAAGGAGATGAGGATTTAGCGGCGAAATGAAATGGGAATATATGGTAGTGGTTTTTTTAGCAGCACCGAAAGTAGTTAGTGGAAGAGATTACCATTTAGCATGTAAATTTGTCAGTTGATAAAGTTTCAGTTCTGTTTCGCTTTGAACAAAACATAAAAATTAAAAAAGGAATATTAGATAAACATTTCTAATGGAAATTGGTTTAGTTGGAAGAGGAAATAGAAAATAAAAAAAGCAAGCAAGCTTCCGTAGAACTCTTGGTAAACCACCTAATATAAGGTTCTAAAGACTAAACAAGACAACCATGTATCTTTATTATCTTCAACCCAGCCGAGATTTTCTCGTTTATGTTTAATACTTTCATTATAAAAGTCAAACCAGGGTCAGCGTGACAAAAATATGACTGTATAAAATCTCATTCCTTCCTAAGACCCCTCAACTAACTCCAGCTTTGGTAACTTGATTAAGATCATAATCGTTAAAATTACTTGAGCACAACTATTTTACGACCAAATTACTATTTTTTGTTTTACGGGGTATTTTTATTTTATTTTTATTACTTATGCAGGCAGCGACGACGACACAAGTTCAGTGGCTCGGGCAAAATAATTTATGCGAAAGTCGCTCTTACACACACCCGCTCCTTTTCCCCCAGTTTTTCCCCCCAGCCCCAGCGGAAACGCTTTTTCCATCGATAGCTGGTCCGAGTTTTTCCCCGCCCCTTCGCTATGATGTAACTTTTACGATGTTGCACAAGTTGCCTTCTATATCGCCCCGCTCTTTCCTCTATGAGCAAAAATTTCCACCGTTCGAGTAGTTCCAACTCTCTATGGGGGCGGTATTTCCGTCTTGACTTCCACCGAGATTGCTCCTCTTTCTCTCTCTCTTTCTCTATGTTTCTCTCTGCGGATTTTTGGCCAGGGAAAATGTCCTTCATCTGGCATTTTTGGTTGGAAAATTCTACCATCGAAACTTTGTTTTGTTTAATTTTAAGCGACGCTCTCGGCAAAACTTTCTGCCACATTCAATCTCTCCTGCAAGCAACCAACCTCTCGTGGATTATTTTTCGGATTTCGCATTTGGTGAAAATTGTGTGCCAGCAGATAACACGCACCCAGGAAAATTGTGGCGAGGGGCTGGAAAATTCGGTTTTTGTGCGGAGTTTGAGGCACTAAAGGAAGCTGGTTAAAAGGTGGCAAAATATTTATTTCGTTGAAATATGTTTTCAGATTTTCCAGAAGGGCAGGGGAAAGGTGTGACAAAGAATTACATAAAACTTCTTGTCGTTGTTGTTGTTGTTCGCATGGTTGTAAAGCCTGGGGCAATAACTTGTTGTTTTCGTTTTTATACAACAAACCATCAAAATTTCTAAGCCATAAGCTTGCGGTAGGACAGAAAACCACAAAATAAATAAGAAAATAAAATACAACTATCACAAGACTAATGAAAAAACTAATAATAAAGTTAATAAAACAATTTTCAAACTAATAAAAAGCTTAGATTGCACGAAGTAATTTGCTTTGAGAATAAAACCTCTAATCCTTATAATCAAGTATTGATTTAAATTTTCTGTATTATTTTAGATGCAAAATCCGCACATTTTTCCACCCCGAAAGATAAACAGCAGACAAAAACAAACAAGGAGTATTTTCTAGGAAATGTCACACCCCCTTCACACACATGATAACAGCCTCCAAAAAACTTCTGCTACGCCCTCTGCCAAAATACCAGCAAAAAGTTTAAAATTTAGATGAAAGTACCAAGTTTAAGCAATTTATATTTGCGCAAAATGCTAAACAAAACGTAAAAAATAGAAATGGGCAAAGAAAAAGAAAAGTACAACAAAAACATGAGTCGACCGAAAGCCAAAAACACAAAAAACATCGAGAGGGTAAACTGCAAGAAAAGCTGCCAGGGGAAAATTCTAAGGATGCTTTTTTGGCGAAAAACAAAAAAAAAAAACGGCGCCGAAGAAGAAGAACTACATGGGCAAATGTTTACGACTCCGAAGCGTCTGAATTTATGTGCATAATTTTTTATTTCGCTTGCCAGACAAAAACCCCGCCCTACATACCCCAAAAATGGGGGCGTGGCCCAAATTTATGCAAAACAATAAAAGCCAGCAAAGCGAAGGGCAAGCAGAAGGCATTAAAACTTTTCGCCCAAAATTGTCTACAAATTTAACGAATCTAAAGAGTAAACATTTTGTTATGTAAACTGTGATTTAAAATATTTATTTTATATTTACAAAAGAACATAAAAGCTTAAATATTTATATAAGAACATAAAAGCTTTTAAATTTATATTAAATTAAAAATGTGTTTTTATTTTAACCTTTGGGTTTTTTTTTTAAGTTCACTGAATCGAACCATCACTGTCGCGGAAAATTCCAAGTAGAGGAGTTAAAGAGGCGTGGCCAGTCATTTTGTCACAACGCCCAGATGCATGCTATATAAAGTTTTTCATTTAATTTTTCACGATTTTCCCGGAGAGTCGCGAAAACGATATGGAAACTTTTTCCCAGCCACCTAGGTATTATAATTAAGGCGGCTTCAGGGCCTGGTATTCAGACAAAAGAACAGCAAAGTGGATATGTGGCGGATAATACATGCCAGAGGGCGTGTGTGGCAGAGGTGTAAAATTAAAGAATGTGGGGAAAAACCAAAAAGAATATAATGAAGACTGCAGCTTCAGGGAAAAAAATGGAAATAAGGAAAGAAACAGCAGGTATAAATAAGGCAACATTTGCACATGCAATTGCAGCAGCAGCAACATCCGCTCTAAAACCAGAACTCACAGCTGGGATAGCAAAAAAGTAGCCAAACCCACGTCTTGGCCAATTTTACAGCAGCAATCAATGTATTAGAAGCAATTTGCACAGCAGCAATATCAGCTAGTGCAATTTTACAGGAAGAAGCAACAGCAGCAGCGACATTAGCAACGTTAAGAACAGCCAAAGTTGCAAAGACTTATGATCGGTAATAAAAGTGAGTAGTCCAGAGACAAGAAAGAAGTTTCTACAAAAACTAAAGCAAGAGGAACATGATTATTCGAAACAAGAAAAAATTTTAACTGAGTTAGTTAAATATGGAAACCCTAATAGTCGTTATTTAAGTACGCTGAGAACGATTAAAAGAATATAGTTATAAATTTATATAGATATTACTTCTATTTTAAACAAATATTTCTTGTATAAAATAAATTGAGAATTTGTTCAGAGTTCAGACGCAACAAATGAGCATCTTAAATGTTAATTGTTCTCCATTTTCAACTCCGTTGAAACGCTTAAAACTGTGCTATAGTTTTTCGTTTAATTTTTGGTGCTCCACTCTTTTTACCTGCGCAATTAAAGCCAACAAAGCTGCACCTGTGTTTGTGTGTGGCAAACATGTTTGTGTTTGTTAAGCACTTTCAACAGTTTGTAAAATTTCATTCTGAAATGTTTATAGCCCGTAAAGCGAAAAGGGAGAATAAACAGCGAAAAAAAACGAGGTGTGCAAGAAGAGTCAAACAACAAACAGCAGTAGCAAAAAAAAAAAAAAATTAAGAACTCAGGAGCTTCATCATGCTGCGAAAAAAAAGGGGCACACAAAGGCAAAAGGAGAAACTAATATGTATGAAAAGGGCGTAAAAGGGTTAAGGGGAAGAAAAGTTTAGACCAGGAGAAGGTGAAAAGTTGGCAATAGAGGTGATGGAGCGAGATGGAATAATACTCGTAGAAGAGCTTCCTATAGGTATATATATTTAGGTGTGTCATGGGGCGTTCAAGTGTACTTTGTTTAATGAGTTTTCCCCTGATGAGAGTTTTCCTGCTAGCAAAACAAAGGCGGCCACGCCCACATGAATTGGGCGTTGGTGGAAAAACAGTTGGCAATTCATAAGAATAAATCGTTATTTAAATCAGAGACTTAGCTAAATATTTTCTACTTAAATGTAATCCATCAAAGTTACTGATTAAAGTTAAGTGTTTGTTTTTTCAATGTCAAATTGTGGATTTTGATATAAATAAATTAAATTTTGTGAATTTCTGATTTGTAATATTCTTTGATTTTATTTACGTTCATAGGCTATTTGATCAGTAAAGTGTTCTTCTATTATCCCCAGCTAACAAATAACAAGTCACCCCCAACTCAAACCCAAAAAACCAGACCATGTCGAATTCCCTTCCAGAAAAAGGAATTAAATTTTACAGAAACTGCACAAGAGGAAAAACAGGAAAATAATTCCAACAGAGATTGAAAATTGTTTTTGCACACAGCAGGTTGTCCTGAAGATAGGGGATTTCAGGAGGTATTTAGGTAGGTAGTCAGAAATAGGAAATTACTGGCCTTGTTTCGTATTTCGTGTGAAATTGTATGTGAAAATCAAGGCAAATTGATTTTTGTTCCTAAATTCATATGCAAGACACCTCCCAAATGTTTAACCCCCTGAATACTGAATATTTGTTTACACAAATCGAAGGCAAAAGCAAACAAAGATATGAGGGGACAGCGAAAGAGCAAAGAAAATATAGTTTTCCACCAGTGAAGGTCATCAAACTTTGTTGTGGGACGAGAAGGGAACCACAAAATACGAAAGAGGGGACTTCTTAATGTCTCGAGAAACCCAAACATATGTTGGGGGCCCCAACGCCCCAAAAGATATAAAAATAGTTAAGAGAAATTGTTCAACATGTTTGGCTTGTTCTTCAAGATCACACACAATTAACAGCTGGATAAATACCAAAGAACATTAAGAAAAGAGGGGAATATGGGGAGAATAAAGTGGGAAAATATATAGAGAATAGGGGGGTACATAGGGAGAAATGACTCAAACACTTTGGTCTCATTCAGTTTTTGTGACTCAAGCGGAGGCGCTGACAAATCAATGTCGCTGGGGCCACAATTTAAATTTAGCCAATATCAATGGGAAGACAAGAGTAAACAGAAGCCACGACGAATATGTGGGGGGTAGGAAACTTGTAGGGGTCTTTTAATTAAAATTTTCTACAAGCTCCCCCCTTTTATTTTGCAGCTAATGAAAGGGAAATGTGCTCCGAGGAATTGTCATTTGATAGGGCTTATTTTCAAAGTTAGAAAGATGGGGATGAACCTAGTAATTGATGATGTTAGCTAGCTAATATTTTATATCAGGTAAGAAAACTAGTTAAGTTAGTTAGCTATCATATTTTAAACAACATGAATTTATACAAAACAGTGTTTAAAACTTTCATCTCATCATAAATTCGTTAACGATGTAAAATTGTAACGCTGCCAGCGTACAAAGGTTTTAAATTCCATTAGTTTAAAAATCAGCTAATAATTATAAAATAACAGCGAACAAAGAAACTTTTGTTATGTGAATTTTATTCTAGCATTCTGTGTATAAAATTTCCTAATTAAGGCAAAGCCACCCCCCACAATAAAGAGCCGAAAGGAATTACGCTGTGTGCACTATTATGGCAACTAAAATTCCCCGGCTCGCCTTAAAAATAGTTGTCTGGATATTCAGTCCGCTGTCCGGCGATTTCCGACTGCTCGACCACCACCACCACAACAGCTGACTCGCCTTTTGCCAATATTGTTTTATAGCCATACAATATTACCATTAGATAAATTGCCTTTTGTTGGGGGAAAGAGAGGACAGAGAGAAGCCTGTCCACGTTTCAAATTACTTTCTTTATTGATTTCTTTCGATGACTTTGGGTATATTGTGTCCGCTAGTTTTAGTGCTCTACATGCATTCCAATGTTTTCCCGACTAAAGATGCTGCATGCAGCAGCAGCCTTTATTAGACTTTTCCCCCCACTCGACTTTTCCCATGTGCGTGAAATTTGATGCCGCACTCTTTGACCCTCAAACTAAAAGAGAGAGAAGAAAATAGAGAATAGGAGAAGAGCAAACACTTTGTCGACACTTCCATCCACCCCATAGAATTCTCTATAAAAAGATGCATCTCCCCACGTATATATCTACAAGTATTTCTCTGCACTTTGGCATCTTCAATTTTATGACGCATTTTTATGATTGGTAAGAAAATTTTTAATGCATTCTGTTGTCGACTGCATTTTATGGCATTTTTCCTCGTTTTCTTCATCTTTTGTCCATTCTCTGGCCAGCTCATTAACTGAATTTAACATGGGGAAATGCCACTTGAACTTTAAACTTGCAGCCCCGCTGATCACGCCCACATATTAGTTAATTATTTTTAACTATATAATAAACCCGAGATCATGGGGAACGCAACATGATTCACTAAATTTAATTGGTAACTTAAATATTCATTAACTTACGTGGGTGATTACTTGGTATTTAAAGTGAACTTACCTAGAAAAGAGGAAACAAAGAAGTTGTTAATAAGATTTTTATTAAGGATTAATCAGTAAACATATTTAAACATTTTATATAAGTACTTTTCTTTCCCATATATTCCCTTTTTTTCATAGCTTATTGAACATTTATTCAATCTTTATCATATCCATCAGTAACATGAGCAATTACATTTGTGTGAACCCCTATAATCTATGGGAAACTAATAAGTTCGACCCTGCCTTGAGTCATCAATTGGTGGGCTACGTAATTATACAGTCATAACTGTTTATCATGGTTAAGGCCAACGATTCTGCGGCATGTTTTTATATCTAACTAATCAATAACCGCAAAAATAATACCATATTTCCCCCTTTGTTGTCGTGTTTGCAACTGGAGGCAAAAGTTCAATTAAAAATATTTAAACTGTGAGCAGGTCTTTCCACACAGAAACACACACTTATGCGTGTCAAAATAAAAAAAATAAAATACAAAAAAAAACTTGGGATAGGTTGGAGAACAGTGCCCCAAAGCCATATTGCAACATACATCGCATACAACAATGCAGGCAAAGGCACCGAACGCGGTCTTGGACTTTTGGCTTACTACACTAAAAGAAAATCTCATAAAATTTTGCAAGTGTTTCATTAGCAAACAAAATATCAAATTTATAAAATTTACACTGGTAATGGTAAAACTACTTTTGTGGGATAAATGCTACCTACCCTTCGTCACTTACTTAATCTGTTTGCCTGCTGGTTTTAATTTTATAAGATTTACTTGCTTTAATATTTAAGAAAAAATTAAAAATAAAGTACGTTCATTACTTTATTTCTGTGTACTATATAAGGTCGAGGAGAGGGGGTTTCCAAGGGGATTTTTGAGGCGACTTTTGGGGTCTGGGTCGGTCAGCTTGGCTCGACGTATAGATGAAGACCATCCGGTTCTTCAGAGCCCCATCTCTTTCGCTCATTTTCTACCTCTCTCTTTCTCTCAATCATCGTAAAAATCCCAAACGAAAATTTCATTCTTCTTTACTTAACTTTCCGTTGTTGTTGTTGTTGTTGTTGGGTGTTTTTTATTTTTCTTATTTATTTTTTTTTTTGGGTGCAATGAACGTTGCGTCACTGCTTTTCTGAGCGCATGCGTACCAGCAGGAGAAGAAGAAGAAGAAGCAGTAGGAGCAACAACAACATTGTTGCCTTTTAGAGATGAGCAAACAATTTGGAAAGTCTTGAAATTCTGTCACAGTTGAATGGAAATTAGACAATCACGTAATGGAGTTTTTAAATCGATTAATAAATGCAAAGAAATTTGTTGTTTGATTCAATTCTAATCATTTTCCAGCAGTCTTTCTATACCCCAAATGAATTTCAATAACAGCATTTAATATCTAGTAATTTTCCATACTTTGTAGGTAATTTTTGATACTCAATAAATATGAATTGGCCACCATAAAAATCAAAGTAGCAGTATAAATCACTCTGTCACGATCGCAGTAACAGTAATTTCCCCCGCACTTTCATCGTCCCAAGCCCAGAAATTCGTTAATAAATTGGCTAACCAAAGTTGCAGCCTGGTGGAGGAGCCCCAAACGAAAAACTGCAAACTCCACCTCGCGTCAATATTAACATTCATGCTCATCCTTTAGGTGGTGGCTCCCCTCCTAAGCCCCGCCAGGGTCAACGGCCCACTCCCCGAGATCCAATGCTATTATATCTGACCATCTGCCGTTTTCGTTGGAGTCGCGTTGTCGTATTCGGTTTTTTGTATTTTTTTGTTAATGACAGAACCGGGGATCCCACTAGTCGAGGCTCCAAGAGGGGGGATGGGGAGAAAATCAATATAACAAGGAGACAAAACGAGGACTACAACGAAGCCAGACAGCTGCAAAGGACATAGGAGCATATAGGGTCAGGTACTTGAGCAGCCTGTTGGTATCCTGTCATTGTCATTATTATGCCACTGATCCTCGACGGATCCGCCCGAGATATCCTCGCTCTTTGTTATCCTCGTGTTTCGCTGCCGTAATTCGAGCTCACTCGTTTTGTCCTCGAAAATGCTGCGGCTCATCAAACATGCAGGATCTCTCTCTGCTTTTAAGGACCTGACACAAAATAAATCCAAAAATAACAGAAAAAAACACAAAGTGCGTTGTGCTCCTGCCTCAAACGAAGGAGAAATCCGCTCGAAATTTCAATTGATTTTGCGGGGTTTCCAAGGAGCATTGTTGCATCCATGTAGTGGGTACACATATTGAGTAAAAATAACAAAGAGCGATAATCCTGTACCTCAAGCGGGGGAGCGTACCATTATTTTTTATTCAATGGAAATTGTTATGGAATGAAAAAATGCAATTAAGAAATTTCAATCCCCATATTGTTGAAAAAGTTGCACATGGATTTAATGAATTCTGCCTCCTTTTGCCGCCTGACATTCTGTATGATTTTTTGTCATGTGAAAACTTTGTTACTGAAAAAGAGGGACAATTTCAGTTTCTGCCAACAACGCACAGCTGGACTTCATTAAAAATGCAAGCGATTCTTGGTGAAGCCAATTACTAATTTACAATTTAAGCAAATTTTTTTTTAATTGAAGAGTTTTCTGATTAATATTTTTTATACAGTTGCAACATTATCCCATTTTTGTTCCTGTTTATTTCCCAGTTAAATATCAATATATTGATTTTTAACCTTTGAAATGGTTGCTATCTCCATTAAATTTTTTGTGTGTAGGTACATTTTTCATGAGATTAAAATGTTCCTGCACAACCTATTTTTCCTCCATTGATTTCATTGATTTGATGACATTAATTTTGCAATAAAAGAGCATATTTTTTTAACGTGCATCTCTGACGCATTGAATGGCGCCAAGGAAACAACACAAAGCTTTTGTTGCACCGGAATATGGATAAAAGGGGGTTTTCAGGGAGAGAGGAAAATAAAGCTACAGGCAGAGAGTAACAACCTTTGTTGTTCATATGTTTTGCCCAGATATCAAGATCATACATCAATAATGACAGTTGACAACAAAGCCGACTCGAAGAAATATGCATAACAACAAAAATGGCATTTATATTTTTGTAATTCCCAGTGGGCGGAGGAGAGAAATAAATCAGGTGAGGAAGGCACCTCATACGGAAATATATATATATGTGTACACATGTCGGGGGTAATTGCATAGCAACATCTTTTAAGCCAACTGCGGCTCATTTGTCAAAGGAGATTAGAAAGAGGCAGGTAGTGCGCAGAGTGAAAGAGACGGGGCGCTAGTCGAATTCTGCAGCAAGTGCAATAAAGAATGGAAAAATATTTCCCAGCCGCAATTAACGCATCTGTCTAATTATCTCGCTGACAGTAAATGGAAGAAGAAAATAAATAAAAAATACGAAAAGAGAGAGGGCACTCCACAGACTTTGGCGCCAGGCGAACCATTTTCAAATACTCTCCTCTTTTAGTAAATATTTAACAATGACGCTGCAGTGGCAGTGGCGCAAAGGCATTCGCAGCAATTACCGCCATAGACTTTTTCTAGAATTTTAATTGAAATGTCAAAAGCGTTTAGTGGCGAGCACACACAGCGTTGGACCATGTGGATAATAATAATCATCATCACGTTGATGATGATGATGATTACGATGATGGTGATGCAGCCAAAAAGCGGTTACCCATTCAGAGTCGAGAGTCTGTCGAGTATCCTCAGATTCGTTG
This sequence comes from Drosophila oshimai, assembly GCA_018150695.1. NCBI lineage: Eukaryota > Metazoa > Arthropoda > Insecta > Diptera > Drosophilidae > Drosophila > Drosophila oshimai. Next base: position 816,154 of record JAECWM010000147.1, on the reverse strand, counting down.
GCTCCAGCAGAGGCAATGCGGCAAAATCCGTCCCTGATTGTCGGCCATTATTGGGGTTAAGAAAATATGTTAAGCTGCTAGTTAAGAGGCCGGAAAATATCTGTGAATATGCTGCATTGTTGCCTCACTTTTGGCAGGCTCAGTTGGGAAATTTACTTGATTACAGTGGATCTTATAAGATCCAAATAATTTACATAGAAGGGTGTAGTACATATCACCAATTGCTCTTCTTAAAAACCCCTTCAATCACTTAAAAATTCAGCGCTTTACCGTTCTATTAAGAACCCAATTGCTCACTAAATTATTCAAGATTGCACAACAAAACACAGCTAAAAAAAAATGTAATTGAAGCGCCAAACAACCGGTAATTAACACCTACGAAAAATGCTGTAAAATTGTGTCTACAAATTTGCAAACCTAAAGTGAGAAATCACAGGGGGAAAAACGAGAAAATCAAAGTCGGGTGGTTTTAAATACAAAAAAAGAGGGTGGCAAAATGTTGTCAAAACTTTGCAACAAAAGATTGCAGATAGGCAGTTTTGCATCCCCCTTCTTTTCTATCGCAAAATTTTGTAAGCAGACGCTGAGAGCCCGCAGACATTTTACAGTTGCAACTTGGGCTGCACAGAAAACAATTCTTTTGTATTTAAAATAGTACAATATTTTATGTGTTTTATGAAAAAATTTTGTTGGAAATCATAGTTTAAAATATATATATTTATTTTTGTAATTTTTAAAAATGTATTTTTAAATCTCACAAAATATTTCCAAGTGCTTTAGACTCAGCTCATTTCGTAAATATTTCTTTTTTCGCCTCTGCTCTTTCGGTTTTTGCGTTAACCCTCATTTAGCATAAACAGCGGCAAAAGCTGAAGAGGATGAAGCCGAGGGTATCCAGACAATGGCAGTAAGTTTACTGCTGTGTGTTGCCTGAGCTGCAGTTGCAGAAGTTGCTGTTGCTGTTGCAGTTGCAATTTCTGTTGCAGCTGCGAGCATTGCAAGTAAGCTTGCCAGCCACATTAAACGCTCGCACGATTTTCTCGTTGCGGCTGAGTGACTTGTGCCGTCGTGCCAGCAGCAAAAAGAGTTTTCCATTGTGCTAAATATGCGAGATTTTCCACAAACAGCCACCACAACAATGGACCGAGGTGGCAAATGGATGGAGGTCTCCAGCTGATCCTGTTGATCGAGAAGACGGTGTCAGATCGCGCTTAATTAGCACGAATCGAGAATCTATTCTTTCAAGTTGTTTGGCTCTTGGAGCTAAGAGTTTCTGAGGGGTATTTATTTATTTTAATTTTGCAACCATCTAATCTTAAAGTGTTCCTCTTTGTTATTTTATATTTTACTTAACAATTTTCTAATTATTTCAAAATATTTTATAATCGTGTTTAGCGATATTAATAAAAGGTCTACCATTTTGTATCTTACAGGTTGTATTTATGTTAAGTTATTTCCTTATTTTAGCACCTTTTTATTACTACATTCTCTTCCAACTATTTTTCCTTAACTATTTTTGGCTCCTTTCCCCGAAAACCTAAATCACATAAATGCATAAATTTTCCAACACTTCTCAAATACTTTTTCCATTTTGGCCCCCAGAGGCAAATAGTTTGACGCAAAACTTAATTAGTTTCCCTGCCTTCCTGCAGCTCTTCCAGCCCGATGGGTTTTACTTTATTTGCTGCCCCCTACTACCTTGCAGTATCTTCACCCGGAGTGGCTTCATTAGGTTCGGGTTCAAGTAGAGTTGACCGCCCCGGGCTGGGACCCCTCCTCCTCCCCGGCTCCCCTCCCCAACCCCCTTTCGGTGTTCGGTGTGTCCAACTGTCTCGACTTGTCTATTTCAGTTTTCCAATGCACTTTACGAGCAGCTCCAAGGTAGGAGCACCCCACAGAACAGTTGAACTCCACTCAATGGATGAGCTGGGAAAAGCGAAGGGAAAAGCGGGGGGGGAAATGGAAAAAGAGGAGCGTTCAACGTTCGTTCTGTTGTCCAACACACGATGATTTATTTGGCACACACGCAGCTAGAGAGGGTTAGTTAGCGGGGAGCTACCTGCTTGAGGTGCTATCTACACAAAGAGAAAAACATGATTATTTTGAATTTAATCTTGTAATGGAAGAACAGATTTTTGTTTACATTTTCTTATTGCATTCATGCAGTACTGTTATATAAACCTTAAACTTTTCATATTCAACGATTTTAACAATGTAATATCATATTTTTCATAATCTTGAATATCAAATAAGTTTTCAATGATCTTTTCTATCTGTATCCCAATCCCAACTCGAAACCCATGGAAGCTTTTTACGTTTTGGTGGCACTTGGTTGACTATTATTTTTCATTTGGGGCGCTCGCAGCTCGCAGGCGGTCCAAGTGAAAATTATTTCAAGATATACTAGTAAAACGCAAAGGCACACGCACACCGAACAGATACAGATACAGGCTGGTTGGTCTACCGAACAGAACAGAACAGAACCGAACAGAGCAGATATAGATACAGATACACGCACATGTGCGGTGCAACATTATTTCTTGCGCTCCCTTTTGCCACACTTTGTTACACGATACCTAAAACCTAAAGCGAGGCTCATCAGAGGTGCGGGAGGGAGGGAGAGGGCAGGAGTGAGGAGGGGCAGATAGGGCCGGGTATAGTATAGTACAAAATAAACTTCAAAGATACATTTGCGCTTCACTTGAACCGTAGAACGCCGTTGGAGTGAACTAAGCTGGCCAACAACAGCAAGTGAGCTGCACACACATAGGGTTTGCGTATCCGTATCCGACTACGAGTATCTGTATCTTTGCGAGGGCTAAAATGAAGCTGTGGACAAAATTGCGTGCGTAATTCCCCTTCGTCTCCTACTCTTGCCACATAGCCCATATCCCCATATTCGTAGGACAAATGTTTCACCCGAAAAATAGAGAAAGAAGTGGAGGATTGTTCCCAGCTCTACCTGAAATGCAAGGACCTGTGCGTGTCCTAAGGCCATGTTGCCAAACTTCGCTTAACACACGTGTGATGGTGGATAAAGGGACAATAGAACCCGATTTCAATTGGAATTTTAATAAAATGCTTCTTATAAAAAAAGGTGTGAACATAAAATTATATGTTCCAGATAAGATAACTTAATCAGAATGGTAGAGTTACCTCTTAGGTCTCCAAAAATCCACAAAACATAATTATTTGTTTCCTGATTAAAAAGAATAAATAAAACAAAAATTTATTTAAATTTTAAATTATAAATTCGTTGTTATGAAAACTGAGACCATTAATAAGTTAAGCATGTCATTAAAATATTATGCTTCTTTTGAAAAAAAGAAATCTCAAATGATGGAGTAATAACTCAAGGCAAGATTTCCCAAATAAATTAAGAAATAAATGCACCTTAATCCATTAGCAAGACATATTTATCAATCAACTTCAGCTAACCCCAAGAGCTCTGACAAATTGCTGAATAAATTATAATTGGACCAACCCTTCACAAATTTAATCAGCCAAAAACTAGTTTCACAAAACCCCAAAAAGAAAATCAATACCCCAGCTAAACCCGAAACGAAACCAATTAATGTGTGAAGCTCAAGAAAAACTTGGTGAAAAACTCATAAACCAATTGAGCGCCCTTTTACCAAAACTGCAAAAAGCAATCAAGAGGGGGGAGCGGGGGAGCACTGCAAGGAAATCGCATCAAAAGAGAGCCAGGAAAAACAGGATAATTATTCAAACACTTTCAAAGTCACACAGGCAGAGACGTGAAAAGTGTTCCCCTAACGGAAAATGTGGAATTGAAAATGTTTTTGGAAAAACTTTGTCGTTGCATGAGAGGGATGATGATGATGATGATTGTTTGGTGGGGTTCGGTTCTATTCGGGATGTTGCACTCCCAGGGAAGCGAAACGAGAACGAGACTGGAAAAAAACATATGCGGGACCTCACGACACCAACCATATCCTGTAAACGTCTGTCTGCTGCTGCCTGCACATGTGTGTGTGTGTTTCTGTTTGCCAGACAAAATAACTGAAAAACGGGCGAAGGTTGTTCAACCAACCACCGCAGCAAAAGGCCAAAAACAGGACGGGATTCGGAGAGGGAAGGGGGACTATACAGCATACAGCACACAGCATTCAGCATACAGCATCAGCCGAGAGCAGCTGTTCCAAAAAAGTGGATGGGATATATATTGTGACGGGGGAACGAGGAGAATCGTAAATAAAACTATGCATGTGCACTGCTTTCGCACACACATCTTTTTCGGTGGTTGGACGCGGCCCAAAACCAAAAGGTACGAGAGATTCCATGCGGGAACTGAACTCCCCGGCTGAGATTAGCACAGGATTTGCGACCCCGATAGAAATCGGTTGGGGGAATTTGGAGGGAGAAGACCCAGACTTGGCGAGAAGTTAAGGCTGGAAATACCCTTGAACATGTTTTAAGATTTACTAAACTTATAGGAATTTCGCTAGTACACTCGGCCTGCTCTCATATTTTTATTAAAGAAAGGTTTAAATACCCCCCACTAGTGCTTAAGGGCCACGGTTTAAGTCCCAGCAGTCGTAAATATTTATGAAAGAAAGCTAATTTAGTGTGTCTCAGAAGTCTCAGAAATAGTGAACGTGTGTAACTTGTTTCAGAGTTCTTACCACGTTTATGGAATGAAATAAAGTAGTCAATAAAGTTTAATAAATTTAAAAGATTCCAATAAAATGTAATAGAATTTATTTCACTAATTTAAACTTATCCAAAACAATACCAAAGCCCAGTTTCATTAACTTTGTGGTCAAAAGAAACCACAATGTACACAGTATACCAATAAAACATAAAGGCCATTAAAAGGTTTTAAATGGTTCTTGCCAAAATCAGCCTGCTGCCAGGGAACAGGGAACAGGGAACTGGGAATGGAGAACTGGCCAAAAACAAAGCCGAAAGCCGGGGCTCAGAGCCTAAAAATAACAGGAACTGGCTAAGCCGAGTCAGTTGGTGAGTTAGTGACTGAGTGAGCCTAGACCAAGACACCTTGCCAAGCGGCTGGCTGACCAGGCCAAGACACTGGGATTGGGAATTGGGATGCCAATGTGCCAGGTTGAGGTCCAGAGACTCGACTCGGACCTCTCGAGTATGAGAGCCGCACCGCAATTCGTGCAGGAAGCGGGTTTCGTCGATGCAGGCAAAAGGTTTACACTGTCTTTTTCCTACCTTCTGTCCAGTCGTCCGTTGGTCCGTCGTCGTCTGCCTGCGCACCTCCCAAAACCAGTTGCAGGTAGTTTAAAGTAAAGCCCAAAGATCTTCGCTCATTCGCTCGTCTTTTGGGATACCTTATAGCATATTTCTTATGCGACTGCTGCGCAACCTGAGTCGCCGTAAACACACATACCTACGGTTCGGATACAAATATATACTTGTATATATATATATATAATTCACAGTCGTTTCTTGACTCTTTCGAGTCGGTTGCATTGGGGAAATTTCGTAGAACTTTGCCTAGGATTAATTGGTTAAATGTTTGTTGTTCTTGTTTCGTTTGCGTCGTTGTTTTTTTTTTTTTCAGAGTGCCATTTCTGGGAAACAAATTATAAATTGAGTAATCTAGCACTAAGCATCGATTTCGTTTTTTATTAGAATCATTTCAAGTATTTAAGAGCTAAAATCAAAGAGGAAAGGGTAATTGCGGGGGAAGCAATGTTGCCGTACTTCTTTTTAATTTAGTGGTAAAATGAGAAGTAGGAAATTTAATTCTGAAGCTTGGTTTATAATTTTATTCCAGGAAAAAGTATACTTTATTTCAAAAATGCCACACTCTTCCAAAAAACAATGGAAATAAATTTCCTCGAATTAAGAAATAACGAATAATAATAATAAATCTAATAATAATTCGTTTTACAGAAGTTAAAATGTTATAAAATATCTGTTACTATTAAATGTAAAGTCATAAAATTTACTGCACCACCTTGACTAATCGAAAACTTCTCCAAAAAACATGACCAAAACTTTTCTAAGCGGATTTCGTTAAAGTTTCTATTTTTACTTGGCCATGTTGCCGAAGTTCACCCAAAACAAGAACTACTTAACGACTTGCGCTGCCTTTTTGCGTTGCTGGGCACTTCCTTCCGCACCTGTAAACCACGCTTCACCTGCTTTCGCCCCCCAATAACAGCACCACCTTTAACTAAGAGCCCGTAAACAAAAAAAAAGACAAAAAATAACATTGCCTAGCCTAGGCTGGCCGGCTGCATCTAACAAGTTCGACATTTGGCACTTGAATTTAACGCTTGATTGCATTCCAGCCCAAGTTTCAGTCCATTTCCACTTCCCTACTTCTCAGGACAGGATCTTTAGTTTTGTATGTAGTCTAACTTCCATAATTTAACTAAGTTTATAGAAATTTGAAACCCTATCAATTTACTTCGCAGTCATGGCCCAAAATGCTATATTGAAAACAAAGTTTTTAGATAATTTTTACAAAAATTTTGAAATTTTTAATATGCAGAAAAATTATGAAACTTTGACTGCAAACCAATATTAAGTCTATAGAGTGATGGAAGCACCACTTAATATGATTGCTTTGAAAAGCCAATCCAAACGTCAACGACTTCATTCTGCGGGTTCCACTTTCCGGGGGTTTCAGTTTGGTTCAAAGGGAAGGTATCGAGGGATATACTTGAGCTTCTAGCTTCTCATAGTTTGCCTTTCCACGCTTTGTGTTTTCTGTTGGCTCCTCCACTTGTGGCTCGTCTTCGGACTTGGACTTCCTTGTGCCTAAGCCCCCTCCCTCTTGTGTGCCAGTTTTTCACTGGCTTCCCTGCGGACGAACGGACGGACGAACGGACGGACGGACGGACGACCAATACAAAATCCCCACCACTCCTCGAAAAACCCACCGATAAACTGGCCTCACTTTGCGTTTTGATTATAGCCGGAAATGCCGTTTTACACGTGAATGAAATTTGTAAATGCAGCGTTGCCAAACTTCAGCGGTCTACACTTTAAATAAATTGACATAAAGCCGAGTTAAATTATAAATGAGTACAATTTATTTTACGGCTGCTGTTCAACTCAAAACGAACATTAAATATCAATTTAAAGCTCTAATATATCAATTAAATCTGAAGGAATATATAAGAACAATTTACACATAGTTTTTAGCTCAATAACTTTAATTTTTGCTCATTTACAGTCAATAAACAATTTATAAATCAATGATTTTGATACATTTCCAAAAAGAAAAGACCGACTATTTAATTCCATATTTGATATTTTAATTTTCCAGAGAGCAAACAAGAAAACAAACAAATATTTGAAGCTAACCCCGTTTAAGCAACAATTAATGTAAAAATTTGCACAGAAATGTAAATCAAAAGAGTCAAGAGGATAGAAAAAGGGCAAAGAGAGAGAGAGACATGGGCAAATAGAAAAGGGCCAAAGAGAAGAGGGAGAGGGAGAGAGCCAGGCGCTGCTTAGTTAGGGTAAGAAATATATTATGGCAAAAATCCACCCTCGGGGGGCCAAAAGCGTTGAAAAATGCACAAAGGCAGAAAGGCATGAAGGACAGCACAAGCCCGGGACTGAGGAGGTTTCTGAATCGAAATGAGTACGAGGATGTTGACGTTGCCTGCTGCACAAAACATCAACATCAACAGCAACACACAATCAAAAGGGTTACAGAATCAAAGGCCTAAACAGAAGGTTGCTGAACCCACCGCGAGACCGTGACAAAAAAGCACATAGCAAAATGATGAGGGAACACGGAAAAGGTAACGATATTGCAGATACCCTAGCACAAACATTGTAAGCACCTTTATATTTGATTGGATTATTTAAACATAATGTAAGCCTTCATTAGCAAAGTTTTGCACACATAAAATCATATTTTGATTATTCCAATTCGCATACTAAATTAATTTAATTTGAGTCCAATATGCAAAATAATTATTTTTTAACAAACTGGTTTTCCTAGTTTCCACCTATCTCACCTTTAATCAATTTAAGCAGGATATTGTCAAGTCAATTCAAAGAAAATAAGTGCTCTGTTTTTTTATAGGGAAACAAGTTTTGTTTTATTACGAAGCCCTATATTTTAGTAACTCGTTTGCAACCTGTAATTATAGTTACATCGTAATTTAGGTATTTTCCAATACTCCAAAGTATTTCTTGTTTAAATATAAACAATTGTTTTGTCTAATTTCTAATTTTAACTCGCTGTGCTATTTTGACCTACTTAGGTTTTTAAACCATTAAAAGGATTTTTATAATATGACACAACTCTTTGTCGAATTATCCTGGTTAAATCGTTGCTGTTTTGAAAAATATGTTGTTTTCCTTATTATCATGAGTCAAAGTAAAATTTTTCAAGTTTTTCAGGTACAAACTCTTTTTGTTTTGATGAATAAATAAAAATTCAATAATCCAGTTAGAAAATATCAGCGGGATGCCTTTAATCATCCACCTAAATCATCTTTCCAGCAGCCAACCAACTTAAAAAAAAAAAACCCTAGCAACACCCTCGCCATATAATCTGGATTTAATTAAGCCGATCTTACTTACCAGACAACGCCGAAGGCTCCGTAGCCGATGGGACGATCCGGTTGAACATCCTGCGGAACTGCTGGCGGCTGATAGTAGGGAGCCGCTGCGGCCAAGATTGCGCTGGCGCCCTGTGGCGCACCACCGGCAGCACCACCCTGTACCAGTGACATCGAAACGCTCATTGATGGACTACGCGGCGATATTTCCAAATAATTCGAGCAGCTGCACCCGCTTTTGCTTCTGGTTGTTGGTGTTGCCCAGTTGTTTCCTGATGGAGCTTAGTTGTTCAGTTGGACTGGTGGTGGTTTGGACTGTGGTTCTGGTTCTGAATCCCGAAGTGGTGACGGTGGTGGCTGAGGTGGCTGTGGTGGTGGTGCTTGATTTGATGTGGGAGAAATGGTGTTGATTGCTCAATGGATGCCGCTGGGGGCCACTGATGGCCGCCATTCAATTGTTGGCCATTTGTTGCTGTTTGGTTTGCTTCTATTGTAAGCTATTCTTTTCTCTCTGCGTGCTGTTCACGTTGCCTATTACACTTTTTATTTTATTTAAATGAGATTCGAGGACATTTTGGAGAACTGTGAAGTGAAGAGGAGGGGTAAATCATTATTTGTTAAGTGTTTACTTAGAGAATGGGAAAAATAAATAATCCAATTTAAATTTGTATTTCCCATAATTAATGAGTTCCTTTCATTGCTTTTTTTTATGATGTTTTAAATGTTGACTTAGAGAAAACTTGCTTAAAAATATCTGTAAATGCCATAAAATCTAATTTAAAATAAATTTTAATGCGAGAAATCTCATAAACAAGCATTTTGAATTTAAATTCCGTTTACAGCTTGTTTTTATGGCTTTGTGGGAGTATTCTTCTTTTATGCAATAAGAAAATAAATTTTTCTAAAGTTTTAAACAGAATTTTGATTAACAAAAACAGAGGAAAATTATTTTTGACAATCTTTTCCATTAAGAAACAATTATCTTCCTTGTTTTTGGTTCAGCTTACAAGTAATAAAAAAATTGTTAAAAAAATGTCGCTTTTTTCTTCCTTTTTTATTTCTAGTTTCTTTTTAAATATAGATTTTAAGATACCACCACTTCATTATGTTGTAATTTTTTTTTTAATTTAGAAATGCCCATTTAACTGTGTTGTTAACTTTGCACTGATGGTGATTACTTTTAATTCTTGTTAACCTAATAAAAGCTCAAAATAAATAATTTAAGTTTAAATTTTAAGGTATTCTTTTTTTTTAATCAAATCAAATCTGTATTTTATTTTCACTGAATTTCTGACAAACATTTTCAGAATACTAAAAAATGTTTTCTCTCATTTTTATACTTTAAATTTCCTTTTTTGGTACTGTTCACTGTACGTTTAATTGCCATGACTTCTGTTTGCTTTTCAAATTTTTGGTGGCAAATGAAGCTGCACAAAAAAAAAAAACAAGAGAGAGAGCACGAGAGAGAGGAGGATATGAAAAGTGCCGTTAGCTGGCTGTCGCGACCGGGGCGCGTCCGTGTATTACAGCTGTAACTGTGTGTGCGCATGTGAGTGCGATTCTGAGTGATTTTTCGACTGCGCTGCCTGCGCGTGGCTGCAAAAAGCCGCTCAAAACGCAAAAAACGCACTTAAAACTACACTTTTTGCATAAATTTCAACAATTTTAAGGCCAAACAATGATGAGAGCGCAACTCTCTTGCCAGAGATAGACAAACAACACAAAAAAAAAGCGCTCAAACGAATGACAATAAAAACGGGACAAAAGAAATTGCCCGGGGATAAATAATATTTCCCAGGGCCAAGCTTTTCCTGACTAATTAAACAGAGTTTTTCTGTAGGATTTCCCTTTGGTTTACCTTTAAAAATGCACAAATTATTGAGCAGCGACTGTGGCAGTTTTTCAATTTCTATTACTTTTTATTTTATTTGTAACTCTTCCGCCTTTCTGGGAGTGAGACAGACGAAAACGCGCCGGGGGGAATTCGTGCGTGTGTGTGAGAGAGAGAGAGACGAAGAACACGAAGTAAAATTTTGTAATTTTTTAATTATTATTATTGCAAAAAACGCGAGACGAATTTGTTGTTGTTTGATGTGTTACTACTACTACTACTACCGCGACGGCTGCCCACACACACACACTCTCTCACGCACGCTTAAATATGTAGCAGCAGACAAACAAACAATTGCCTGGGTCACGTTTCTTGGCTCTCTCGCAGCTTTTATTGCATTATCTTTTATCTTTGTTATCACACGGCCGCGGGGCGTGGCGGGGGCGTTCGCAGGATGGCTGCTCGCAGCTTCCCTTCAACTTCGATTTTCGGTCACACGCGGCGTCTGTTCAGCGAGTTTTCCGTGCGCTCGTTTTGTCCCGTTGTTCGCGTTCGAAAGTTGAGTTTTGTTTTGGTTAGGGATCTAGGGATGTGAGCTATCACTGTATCGATATTTTTTGATAAAAATAAATACTTGTATCGTGATATTTGTTAGGGAACCAATATATAGTGGCGCCACTACAATACAAATTCCTGCGATCGATATTAAGCCAACAATATACGTATCGGAAAATATTAAAACATCGGATTGGATTACGATTTATTTGTCAAATCCCTGAACTGCTATTGTTTAAGCGTCCGAATCGCGCTGAGAAATCTCTCCGAATTAGCGATGAGAAAAATTCATCAACATATGAGTTAGAGGTGTCAAACTACCGGTGGCACTATCGATAGTATCGATGGTTTGCTTAGTAAAATCTTGGTTGTGTACTTGGCTATTTTTTTTTTCTCACAATTGCCCAAGAGGCCTACAGATGGCGCCAGATACATTTAGCGGAATTTCAAAATGGCAGATTTTTCAGACAGAATTTGCCGTCGGCAAAACCATTGGAGTTTTTGTTATAATTTAAGAAAATAAATCATTTAAATCTTCTCAGAACAACAAAATTGTACATATAAGGCAAACAAAATATTTTTTGTGCATAAAAACATAAAGCAAAGAAAGGTCAAAACATAAAATCGATTTAATCCAAAAGAAAACAAACAATGAAAAATATAGTTCTTTCTCTTTCAATAATATGCTTTCTCTCTCTGAAACAAGCAATGGTCAAAACAAAGAAAAGAAAACAAAAAATAGTCAAAACAAAGAAAAAAAAAGCAATGCAAAATATAGTTCTTTCTCTTTCTCTCTGAAAATTATGAAGAAAATGAGAGAATAGAAAAGGAATCAAAATAAAACACACAATAAAACACTAATACCAAAAAACTTTGACTAATGCCAAGAAAATTCAGAGAGAGATTTTTTTAAGAGAGAGACCAAGAAAATTCAGAGAGCCCAATAAGAATATAAGATTTTCATATTTATTAGATAATTTATAACTTTAAAATCAATTTAATTGAACTCAATCTGTCTACGTTTTTATTGATAAAAAAATTAATTTATTTTCTGTTTTAAAGATTTTTATATTTATTGATTTAGGTTTAAAATCAATTTAATTGAACTCAATCTGTCTACGTTTTTATTCATAAAAAAATAAATTTATTTTCTGTTTTTAAGATTTTCATATTTATTGGATAATTCCAAGCATTTTCTTTTAAATGTTATAACTTTGAACATTAAAGTGCTCGAGTTAAAGTTATAAATTTAGGTTTAAAATCAATTTAATTGAACTCAATCATTCTATGTTTTGATTTAAAGTTGAGGGGATCTAGGGATGTGAGATATCAATGTATCGATATTTTCGAACGAAAAATTATGGTGATATTTTTTTAGGGAATCGATATATTGTGGCGCCATCTACATTACGACTCGGTTGTTAAAGTAATCGATAGTTTTGCAGAGATTATTATTGATAATGTTAACCTTTATTTTATTATTTTAGCTGTTAGCAGCGTATATCGATACAACCGATAATTAACCAGCTGTTTTGGTTTTTGTTTATTTCTTTTATTTAAACGATGGACCACGCAACAAATGATTTAAGGGAATTCATCACTGATCTGGTGATTCCGCACCAGCGCTGCAATGTGAGCATCAATCCGGACCACATCACCATGCTGGAGGGCAGCAAGATCAAGAAGCAGCACTCCCGCAAGCGCCGTGCCCACAAATCAGTGACTCTGAGTCGCAGGGAATATGCGAAACTCGGACTTAATACATTGCCCACAAAGCAGATGAAATACGAGGAGGCTCTGCCACTTCACAACCTGTGGAAGGGCTATGTGCGCGAGCATCTGGAGCTGAGGGAAGGTGCGGAGGTGCCCCAGTTGCACGATCCTCGCTACGATGAGTTCAGCAGGCAGTTGGTGAAACTGGATTTACATGGTGCTAAATTGAAGGTTGTCCAGTCCAAATGCAGCACCCTGGAGAACTTGTCCGGAATCTGTGTAATGGACACCAAGAACGTGCTCAAGCTTCTGGGCAAGGACCATCGCATTAGGACGATCCCGAAGAGCGAGTGCGTCTTTGGGTTGAAAGTGGGCAACATGGAGTTCACCATCTTCGGACAGCACCTGAATATTCGACCCGCCGAGCGGAGCGTCAAAAAGATCAAGAACTTTGTGAAGCCGTTCATGTAGAAAATGCAGGACCTAACCATAAGCTTAAGAAACGGAATTTCATTCTCACTTTTATAATAAAATGAAGCTCATCCTTACAAAGTTTAAATTCAAATACTTTCAATAAGAGGTCATTTAGTTGTTTTCCAATTTAGAATGGGTTTACTAAGCAGTCAGGCTGAAATTATTAATTATAAATAATGGTTTATTGGGAAAGTATTTGTAAAATCTGTATATTTTGTTTCAGCTCAATTCGTTATTTGTATGTTAAAGATTATTCTTGAAGAGATCTCTTTCAAAAACAACCACATCTTTGTGTGTACTCTCCTTAACCACATCTAGTTTAGTTTTTTTTGTTTAATATATATATAAAACCGTACATTTAATGTGTTTTTTTTTTTGGGAATATCGCGCCGCGTTTAGTTTGTTTTAGTTGCTAGACATTTCGTTTAGGTGTGAGAGATATTCCCAGCTTTTCCCGTTCTCCAGTTTAAAGGACAGATTTATGCGGGAGTCTTGGTCATGGTGACGACAGCGGATGGAACCAAGCCGAGCACCTCCAGCGGCTTCTCGTAGTCCTCCTCGGCGAACAGTTTGCGCGGAAAGGTGGTCATCAGGGAGAATGGGCCCTCAATGCCAGTCTTCACTTGGATGAACACACGCACGGCAGACAGCTGCTCCTTGACGTTAAAGGTCTCTTGGAGCGTAGAGCCATCCTGCAGGCGCACCTGGATGCGGGTTTCTGTGTAGTCACGCGGCGGAGATTTCACAGCTGTAGGTGGTGACGAGACCGTGGTGGAGCTCACAGAAGGTGCTGGCTCCGGATTGCCCAGTTCCTTTTGTTCTCTGAGGGTATAAGAGGTAAATAGTTGAGTTAAAGGGAAAGCTACAAGGAAATCCTCACCTGGCTTTGCGTGCTGCTTTATCTGCCTCGATTTGAGCCCTCACCCGATCGCGGGCCGCCTTCTCCTCATCCTTCTCCCGCTTGCGCTGCTCCACGATCTTTTTCATCTCCAGCTCCTCCATGCGACGCTTGGCCTCTGTCATGTCCTTTCCAGATTTAATGCGATTCTTTTCCCTCTGAAGAGCTTCAGTTTTTTCACGCTCCTCGCGTTCGATGCGTTTCTGCTTGAGCTTCTCCTCGATGAGAGCCAGTTGAGCCTTTTTCTCCTCTTCAGTCAATGCCTTCTTCTCCTCCGTGGACTCGGAGAAATTGCTGTGTCCTGTTTTGGCCGCATGGTACTCCACCTCCGTCTGATCCTTTAAAACCTTGCCGCAGTCGTCACATTTCAGGGACTTGGCCACTTGGGGTTCCCCCTCCGCGGTGGTTTTCGCCACCCCCACCCCCACTCGTACTACTGGAGGCTGCTGCGGCTGTGGAATCCTCGCCAGAAGCTGGCGGAGGTACAGAAACTGGGGAGTCCCCTGCATTTTGACGCACCGGAATCGGATCATCCACGTGGGCCAGTAGCCATTCCATGGCCGGCTCCACTCCTTTGTTGCTGGTCACCTGCAGCGCATATTCCCTGCGGAAAAAAATTTCAAGAAAATGCAATCAATTTGTGCACTTAGCCGGCGGAAAATGGGGGAAGTCCCGCACTTACACACGTTCCCGGGGGAAACCCATATCCATCAGGGTCTGAATTTCACTCATGGCGGCTGTTTTACGGTTTTCTAAGAATATATTTGGGTAGTTTGCCTGTATTTATGAAAAATTGTACTTTACAATGACACACAAAAACAAAGCTAGGCGATAGTCGCATCAGTGCTGCAAACTATCGATAGCGCGTTAGAGATAAATCGTTGCGTTAAAATGGCTTGAAGTAGAGGTCTATAAAATAGCTAAAATTTGAATAAAAAGTGAAAATTTTTATTGTAAATGTAAGAAGCACGATTGATTTTAACTTATGTTAACTTATCCCTTATAAACTAAAATTGCTCAACAACAACCGCCACCATTTTAGCTAGAAATAACATACGACAAGGACAAAATATGATAAAATAAAAACTATATTTTTAGAAGTAAAATCAATATCATATATGCCATATAAATGTATTTGTATCTGAATTAAAAAGTAATCTAACTTATTAAATTGAAAACCCCTTAGCTAGAAAACAGCTAAACAATTTGCCCTTTGCGAATAGTTTTCATTTTCGATAGACCGACTTTGCCTGCAACGCTTTCTAACACTGCCAATCTGGCGTCGCCTGCAGCACGATTTTAGCTGCATTTATTTTTTTGCGACTTTCGAGGCGTTTTCCATTTCCACGGACATCAATATGGCGCCGCAGAGCAAGACAAAGAAAGTGGTCATCAAGATCCCAAGGCACCCATACTTCAATGTGCAGAGGGAGCAGAGCGCAGAGCGTGCGGTGGAGTACCAGGTTCGGAAGTGTCGCGTCAACTTGGAGCGTATCAAGTCCTCGGTTGCACCCACTTCTCATCCATTTCCACTGAAGCCAAAGCCAAAGAGGTGCATTGTGCGTGTGGCCCGGCTGCCGGATGTGGAGCGCAGCGAGATTTCCGTGACACCAGCCAGTTCCATCATTGCCAGTTCCGACATTGACGAGGGTAAGGGAAGGGGTCTTATAAAACACCTTGAAAGAATATTATTTTTGGAAGAATACCCCCTAAACATTTATCTATTGCAGGTAGCACCAGCGAATAAAAGGAATACCAAGGACGCTAGACCATCCCGTCTAAATCAACACCTTTTATTTAAACCATATTTTTTTATATTTATAAATGAACTGAATAAATTAAAGTTTTTCGATTTTAATGCCAAGAAATTAGCTTCCCTGTGTCTAGTTATATTTTAGTTAGGATTTAGTAAAGTCTGTAGACATTAAAATTGTCCAATTGTTAATCAATTGATTTCATAAAAAAAAGACTAAAGTAAAATATTAAACTTGTTTTTATACACGTTTTCACCCCACTAAGGAGATTTTAGACTCCTCAAGCAGGTTGTTTAAAAAAAAGTATAATTTTTTATATTTGTTTAAAGCTAACAAGAGATTTTTCTTGTGTTAACTTTAAATGTTGTAGTTAAAATAATATCAAAATAAAAACATTTAAATTTAGAAACAAGCCGCTTCGTTAATGTTATCGACCAATTTAATCGATTTTATATTCGATAAAGTCGAGAGTCAGCTGTCAGCAGAAAATTATTTCTGGAATAACAAAAACAGGCAAAATTTCCCGTATCCAAACCGAGTCGAAAACCCGATCCGAACCAAATCCGCATCATGAACTGGCACACGGGCAACATAGCGGAGGCCGTGGCCGAGTCAAAAGCCAAGGACGCCGTCTTTGTGGTCTTCATAGAGGGTAATTAGTAACCCTTTCCGTTAACCATTTTTTACCACGTCATTGTTGCGAAATTTTCATCCGACTACAGGCCAGGATGAGATGTCCAGCAAGCTGGAGCGGTTCGTGGACGATACCCGGGTGCGTTCCCGCCTGGAAACCTCCGACTTTGTGGCCATCAAAGTCCAGGGAAACAGCTCCGCCTACGGACAGTTCATGTCGCTATGTGGGTGACCAATCAGTGGTGATAAATCACCGGTCGTCTCTAGAGGTTTCCATTTACTCTTTCAGACAAAGTCGTGCCTATTCCCTCGCTTTTCTTTATTGGCAAAACGGGAACTCCCCTGGAAATAGCCACTGGGATAACGGCCAGCGTGGAGGAACTCACTGAAAAGATCGACAAGGTCCTGATCCTGGCGGGCAAACGAACTGAAGCAGATGCTGCCCCCAGTAGCTCCACGTTTGAGGAGAACCTGGAGCCCAATCCGGTGAGGAGTTTTGCTGGAGCAGATGACTCAACCAGTTTGAGCAACGAAGAAACAGCAACAGAGCAAGCAGGTAGTCAAAGGTCACCATTGGGGACTTAGAATACCTAAATCTTCAAATTAGAAATAAAAACAAAACCATTTTTGATTAACCGCTTTAATATTCCATCGCCAGAAAAACCGGAAGAACCTGATTCCACCTCAGTGACCGATTCGCCATCAGTTGAAGTATTGGAGCCCAAGCAGAATCCTCCAAATTCTCCTGAATCAGTTAGTTTTGCCTCGATCTCAGCTTCTGTATCAGCCTCCAGCTTGGAAGGGAAATCCCCTTCCCCAGGTGCTTTGGCAGCTGAAAGGAGAGCGGCAGCCAGCAAAACAGAGGGTCCTGCATCCACATCAGGAGCTGCTGCCCGGAATTTGGCCACCTCCACTCTCCTACCCGCTGTGCCTTTGATCACATCTGCTGTTCCAGCTTCCGCACAGCCAGGACTCACCGAATCCGAGGCGAGGATGGCGGATGTGCAGACTCGCTTGGAGGAGAAGAAAAAGGAGCGATTGGAGGAGGAGAAGCGTCGCGAAAAGGAGAACGAGCTTAGGCGACGCAGGGAGGGAAGGGAGTCGCAGACCCAGAAGGCACTGAGCAAGGAGCAGGAGCTCAAGAACATGCAGGTGAATACTAACTAAAAATGTAGCAATTTAGTGAATTTTTTCTAATATTTGATCCTTTTCTTTTTAACCTTTAAGGAACAAATACGCAAAGGTCGGCAGGAGGAGCAGCAGGCTAGAGAGCGCATCCGGGCCCAAATCGCTGCCGACAGAGCAGAGCACCGCAACTTAGCTTCAGCGGACCTGAACACGAGCACATCGACTGCTGCCACTGCAGCTATTTCAACAGATTCCTCGCATAGTTCCGCGAACGAGACGCGTCTGCAGATCCGCCTTCCCGGTGGCGTTCATCACACCAAATCCTTTCCAGCCGGCGAGGCGCTGGCCACCGTTCGCGTCTACGTTAGAAATGAGCTGCTGGCGGCGAGCGATGTGCGCGACTTCACATTGGCCAGCAGCTATCCGCGCAGGGAGTTCCAGACGGAGGACGAGGTGAAGACACTGACCGAGCTGAATCTGGTGCCCAATGCGGTTGTCCTGGTGCTGACCAAGGAACAAGTGAATCGCGTGGTGCAAAGCGGAGGCTCTTTGATGACCATGCTGGCCACGGTCATCTGGGCCATGATTACTCCGGCAGCCAAGGCTTTTGATTACATCCACAAGATGGGCTTGCGTCCGCTCACACAAAGGTTAACCGTGCTGATGGCTAGTGTCTGGCCAGGACAACAGGCCGAAGTCGCAGTAAATCAGGGGGATGCGTAAGTGTTGGTTCATTTACTAAGAAATCGCTTTTTCTATACCAGTCTCTTAATCCTTTAGCGCTGCGCGTCGCAACATGGATCTGTTTTCCCTGCGACCGACACCCGCACCAGGATTCAACTACGAGGAGCCACAGGAAGTGTCAGCGACAGCAACACCCACTGCGGCAACTGGGACTGGAGCGGATAAGCCCACTCCCCAACCTCAACCCGGTTCTGGAACCACACCTCCTCCTCATCACACCAGTCAGCAGGCTTCAGGCTCTCAGCAGTTCCAACAGCGACCCGGTGGATATCAGCCCCCAAGATATGGGGACAACAATATTCGACGACTGCAGGATACGAAGAAGGACGAGCAGGACAAGGACAAGGCCACATACAACGGCAATTCCACACAGCAGCAATAGGAGTCCACACTCCCTTTCCAGTAATTTTGTTCGACAGCAGTCTCTAGACTTCAACCTATACAATAACCTGTTATGCTAAATTTAATTAAATCAATTCAATATTCCGAAATATCATGTCGATGTTTTTTAAATTAAAAAAGAGAAAGAATACTGGAATACTTTGCAGGTACAGGTTATAGTCAGTTGATTGGAAAATTATGTTTTTAAGTTAAAACTACAAATTTAAGGACTTCACCAAATATATATTTGGGAATATATTATATTAAATAGGGAGAACTTTACTGGCACTTGCACTTTAAGTTAATCTACCAAATTACAAAAGAGGCTGTCTTTGGCTGGGGTGCTTTGCAGATGTAGCATTTCAGGTCTGTACACTTTTCGTCATTTAGTCCCCATAGTTGTGGGGTGTGAATTCTTCCCATTTCGTCGCAGTGCTCGTTTCCATTGCTGTTATTTGGCTCTCCCTGATACCAAATATCCAAATTCAAAGCTTTTCCAGTGGAGAACCAAACATGAGATTTGTTATCCGCCGAGTTAGTGCCAGAGGTCCAGTACACCTTATTTAATTTGGTATCATTAAGATACCTAGTAATCACGTTCCACTCCTCGATATTTTCAAAGTCGATTAAGTCTGCTCCCATTTGGCGACAAGTTTCATAGGCAGCAAACCAGTTTTTTCGAATAGCTGATTCAATATAGTAGTACCCATTGCCGATCTTCAGAAACGGTTCTGTCGTTATATTTAGAAACTCCGGCACTCCTAAACAAGTAAATCGGATAACTCTGTCAAAAGTTTAAAAAACCTTCTTTTGAATCTTACCATCAATTATATTCGGTGTGATTTTGTAAGCCACCGAAAGGGAAAGTAAGCCCAACAAAATATATAGCCCAGTGCGCATCGCGAGCAGTTTAAGAAGACTGTGGATTGTATAGCTCGCACAGCCTCTTTTATACAGCATATGACCGAATCTTTTTTTTTTTGAAATAAGCAGTAAAATCCAAGCTGGCAAATTTTCGTCATATCAGCGCCTTATTGCCTTTCTTATAAGTTATAAAAGAGATATGTGCTCTAGTCTAGTCAGTTAATGGGCGGCAATCAAAAAGTTTATAATCCTAATTTTTCGGTATACCCACCTACCGAAGGTCGACAACATATTTCAAGAACGAGAGCCTCCTTCAGTCCCTTCCTCGACTGATTATTTTTAACATGCCAATCCCTTTATTTGGTGATTCCATTTCGAGTTGTGCCCACGATAAGAAAATATTGATTTGGTTATAATTGTTTAACCGCTTTCTTCTGGCTAACTGGCTGTACAAACAAAGGCAACAAACAGCAATTAAATGGAGTCGACGCAGCGATACTTAGCTGAAAAGGTTTCGAAAAGCAATTCCCTAGATTTGTTTTAATAAAACTACCTCTTCCGGCTCCTCAATAAATTCACAAGAGTTCAAAATGTATATGTTGTCTTTTAATTGAAACGTAAGCTTATAAACTATAAAGAGAAACATCAGTGGAGATCTCCGCCAGGTTAATTAAATCAATGGAAGAATATTGAGAGGTGATGCCAACAAATGTGAGCTTAAAAACTTGTAAAAAGTTGCGAAGATTGGGAAAACAATTGCTTTTAAATCATACGTTATTTTTGGACCTGATAAATTCTTAGCCGAATGAAGAATGAATATTAAGTTTAAGTAATACCATCGAATTATGGGTGAATAAACAGAGGGATGGAGTCAACAAATTGGTTAAGTTATAAGACAATGATAATGTAAAATATGACAGATTTTGTATGTATGTAATTTACTAAATTTGCAGCTATTTAAAAACATACATGTTTTTTGTTCGCTTATGATTGCTAAGCTCCGCCAGTGCATCAAAACAGTGTCAGAATCGAACAAAAGTGGAGTTAACGATGAGTCCTCCTAAGGCGCGCCTCAAAATACTTCCCCACTTGGGCTATACAAAACGTACAAGATGTCTACAAGGTGAACCACATGAGGAACTGCAGCAGCTTGTAGACGTTGACCAGCGGGAACTTCCAATCGCTTTTGCGCTGCAGCGGTGGCACCAAACTCGGATAATGAACCAGGCTACCGATGTGGCAATTGGTGGTGATTGTGCCGCCCGGATTGCCAATGGACACCGCATCGCCCTGCTTCACACCATCGCAATCGATCAGCTCCAAAGACTTGCTAAAGCAGATGCGAATCTCCGAGAGATAGCTGACGCCGTGCTTGCCATCGTACAGGCAGTGGATCGAGGGATTCTTGCCCAGAGCCTTGACAACGGCATTGTTGATGGCCGACACTGTGTGATTGGAATCGGGATGGATGTCGGAGGCGTCCAGGATGCGCGACATGATGTACTGCTCCCGCCAAGTGAGTCCCTGCTCAAAGTACTTGAGCTCGTCGTCCAGATCCTCCAGGAGCATGGCGCATGTTCCGTGCTTCTGCCACTCGTGCTTCCAAAGCCACTCCTGCGAGTCCACTCCCTTGAGATCCGGCCAAAAGGTCTCCAGTCGATCCTCAATGGGATTGAGTTTGTCTGCATCGAAATCGGCTGAATTATTGCAGAAACTGGGACCTATTTGATGCAGTTTCGTCGGCCAAATGCCGTGGATGGTCCAGAATTCCTTCTTCTGGGGCAGGCTGCACTCCTGGTCGGGGTTGTCCTCGCGCCAGTGGTAGCATGTGGTCACGGGCCACTGTTGCGTGAAGATCAGCACATCCCAGTTGTGATCCTGTGTCTTCATCTCCCTGTAGTTATCCTCCCCAGGTGGGTAGTACACGAAAGGAGGCATGTCGTCATTTTCGCTGTCCTCTGGAACCTTCTGTGTTTGCTGTTCCGCAGACGTTGATTCATCCGAATCCGATATGTCGCTACAAAGGGAAACTTGAAACCATGAGTATTTTATCGACTTTGCAAGAGGCTTTTGTCTATTGTTGTGCAAGAAGTGGATCACTGGGTCAACCTTGAACTTGAAACGAACACTATCTCCCAGATCACGGTGATATATAGTTTTGGTTGGGTGGCAGACGTCCAGGAAAGTGTCCAACAAGACCTTTGACTTTCCATCCTTCGAACTCACCTTATGGGCGTGGCTTTAATGGTCACCAGGAAACAGGCCAAAATGGCCACAAATAGAAACCGCTGGCTCTGCATTTTGTTGAAATTACGTTGTTTTGGTTGTTTTGGTTATGATGGTGGTGTGATTGTGTGTGTGTGTGTGTGTTTATGTGGTGGCAACGCTCTACCGATAGTTTGAATCGACTTCTCGACTTAGCGTTATCGATGGTTGTCATCGATAGGTGTGGTATTTTTCTACAAAGTCAGTAAATTGCTTTGGCGCCTTTTATAAAATTCTAAGAAAACTTTACTATTTTAGGTAAAAATAATAATGTTTGCATGTTACAAATATTTAATAGGATAGTGAGAACAAAAAATTAGCTAGTGGACTATCTTTGTAAAGATTCCTTCAAAAAGACACACGGCTAGTTGTTCCATTTAAGTAGAATACATACAAAATGAAGAGACAAGAAAAGTTTAAAAAAGATTTCTTCAATAGAACTATTCTTCCAGAAGAACGTATGAAGATACATATGTAACCATACACAACAAGATTATTGAACCCTTCAACCATCAAATAACAAAAAATAATAACTTGAGAAAACAAAAGCAATCATAGAAAAACAATGTTGCTACACATTAAAAAAAACAACTTATTTAAAAACGCCGAGCAGGGGAACACTGGCAAAGAACTAGTGAGTGAACCACTGAACCGAACCATCAAAAAGCACATGTACGAAAACCCTTTTTGCCCACTCACTCTGGACCTTAAACATCTTTCCCAGAACTTTCAACATGGATCCCCAGCAGCAGCCGGAGATGGAGCAGGTGCATCTGTTTATCAATGAACTATCGAACCCAGAGACTTGCATGGCGGCAAAAAGCAGAGTGGGCATCAACTGGGGCCCAATGTTATGGAACAACCCTGAAGGCATGAGGGCTCTGTTGCAGGAGCTCGTCAACATTTATCCCTTCATTGAACCGCCCACTATGACGGAGGAGCAGTCGGACCGTGCCTACTTTGCCGTGGCCCTGCTGGAAACCATCACCGTGCATCCGGAGACACGCATACCATTTCTGGGCGGGCGAGTCCTCCCATACCTCTTTCGCTTACTGATCCCCACGTCGGAGGAATGGCATTTTCAAAGGCTGCGCTGCGCTGTCCTGCTCATTTTTAGGGATATGTTAGGGCAAAGGGAGCCAGCTGTGATCAAGGTTTTCGTTTTCCACGGGATCGTGCCGATGTGCCTCAGAATCATGGAAAGGAACCATGTAGTCAGCAGGGCACTGGCGATTCAAATCTTACACCTAATTTTGCTCGACGATTTTGGACTGAGATCCACTTGTCGCAGCTTCAGACGATTCAGGCACACGGCCAACACCTTGAAGTTGATGGTACTCCACTTGGTTGTTGACCCGCAGATAGAAATACTGATGCACGTGGTGGGTTGCTATCGATGCCTTTCGTACCACAATCTGTAAGTATTACTAAATAACCTATAGCTCAATTAATAAATAATAAATAATAGATAACTAAATAATCTATGTAGACTTGAGCTTATGTTCTGATGGTTTGGAAAATTTGATTTATCTTTAAAATGACCATGACTTTCCTTTTAAATTGTATAAAAACTTTTAATACATTTTTTTTAGTCCTTTTTGATTTTATATTAAATTTAAGTTAGTTGACTAGTTTTTAATTCTTTAAATAATGTACATTTAAACTATACCACTCTATCAAATTATCTGAAAATTTACATTGACCCGAATATTAACAAAAACCTTTATTTTAATCCTTAGCGCTTGCAAAGAACTGTGCGAGCATCTGCCCATAGCTCTGCAGGATAACACCTTCAGTGAGGAGATGGAGAACCACGAGACCACCAAGCGTTGGATGCAGGAGCTATTGAAGAACATGGAGGAGGAGCAGGACGGAATGTCGCTGCCTGACTCCTAAATAAATAAAAAGGTATTGTTAGGAATTAAAAAAATTAAAATTCACACAATTTAAAATTTAAGATACATAAGACACTTTCGAATTTAAGGTCATGTGTTTCTAGGTGCGCCCCCAATAAAACTCATTAATTTAAACACTCATTAACTTTACGACCCATCAGCCAAAACGAGACCAAAGTTGGTTAATAAATTCCAATGACTTATCGCTAACTGAAATAGAAAAAAAACGAGAAACAATGGTTTCGACTGATTAGGATTTATGAAATACTTCGCCAGCTTGTCTGCTCTGGCTTTCCATTGAGTCTGTGTCTTGAAAATCCCCTGGCCACGGTGATAAGATTCGGAATTGTGTGTGCTTCTGTTCTCTTCTTTAGTCATCCAACTTTAATTAGTGACAACGATAATTACACACTGCAATGTTGCTGTTCCCTTTTATCTATTCTGGTTCTGACTTCTGTTGAAAACCCAGTGACTACAGCTACAACAGCAACAGCAACAAATCAAGTGACAACTTCAAATCGCACAGCAACAACACTTTGGTGACAACAAATGCTTAGCAATTGATTATTGCCTAACTGTACTTTGTACTTTTCATGATCCCCCCACATGAAATTGAGGGGGTTGAGAGTTATGATGGGGGTGTTTAGGTGACCAGCTGTCGGAATTCCTGACAAGTGGGGTTAAACTGTCACACTTAATGCTCCATAATTGTAGGGGGTATTACCAAGAACAGAGGAGTATACAGAGTTTAGGGTTAAACATTCCTGCATAGTACATATTTATTTCAAATTTATATGAATTGTCTACTGTAAATTGTTACAACTTTACCGGGGCTTACAACTTATTGACTATTTATTTCTTCTATTTAAAAACTTCTCTAACATCATATCGCTAACTAAAGTACAGGGTAAACCTTTTTGGTAATACCTTTTATTCTTTTGAATTTTCTCCCATATTTTATCAATTTATCAAATTCAATTAGTTTGATTCCGAGCGATAAAACTCATTTACATGACGAGCGAACTTCTAATCTATGACCCCCATGCCGTCGATTCTCGTTCACCATATTCAAACAAATTCCCGCTCATGTCTGGGGATTTTATCAACAACATTTGTGATTATTTTCGTGTCATGTTTTTGTAAGCCAACCCGGGAAGCAGGCAGTTGGATATCAAGCTTTTATGCAGATTTGTGAGTGGGTACATTTGTTTGATGACAAATTAATTTAATAATAACAGCTGCAAAAACATTTTGTAATCAATTTCAACAATTATCCTTGATGTACAATCAATTAATGTTGTTTTTTAGATAGCGACCGTGGGTTTAATGAGATTTGCTTTCGCCCCAGAAAACTTGTTTTCTCTTTCATTTGAAATAACTTTCTTTTGGGTAGGTAATAAATTTTAAAATATATTCCCACTCGTGGGGGTTTTATCCATTTTTTTCCTTTATAATCAACGCCATCATCATCATCATCATCGTAGGGGGATTTCCCCTCAAGACATAATTTTTTTTTTGGAAGAAGCCATCTCTCTTTGTCTCCCTCTCTTTCCACTTTCTACTTCCCCTTTCCCCAGAATTTCAGCGCCTGCGCAAGCGAGAAAGAGAGCTTCACTTTTGTGGGAGGAGTCTTGACTTGGCTTTATATAGAGTTTTCCGGCGGGGGACTCCCGGTAATTGCTTCAATTTGGCGTACATATCCGGATCCGCTTTTCCTATCCCATCCCTCCCCTTCGTTTTCACTTCTCTTTTTCCGGCTTCCTTCTTCGCTGGTTGTTTTTGTGCAATTGCTGTGTGTAAATGGCATGAGAATGATAATTGTAGCAATTATAATATTAAATTGGGAGATCATGGCTCACAGGGTTTTCCCTCTGCTCGCTCTCCCTTTTTTTATGTAGCATACTTTTTTGCTGTCATCTCCGAAGCTTTTCCCACTCCCCCTTTTCCTTGGGGGATTTTTTACTCTCGACTGCTGTGTATTCTGCCGGATTTGTTTGTTAATTAGAATTCTAGCGTTGAAATTAAAATGCTCACTCCAGCGTGGGGGAGGAAAAAAGGGATGTCGGGGGAAAACTTCAACTAGTTTTTCGGGGCGTTGGCTGCCTGGGGGAATTTCCCACTGCCGTTTTTTATTTGTCTGCCTCTGCTCTTAATTACTGCAGTTTATTTTCTAAGTGAGACTAATTAACAGGCAATTCACAGCATTGCGGCACAATTTGCTCTTTTTCGGCAAAAGATTTCCAGCTCTTTCTGTGTGTGAGAGTGGTCAACATTTCGGGCTAGTTAGTTGGTTGTGATAGTTCTGGACTTGAAAGTTTCGGAGGACATTTGGCAACTTTTCACATGTGTAGTGAGTCCTGCAGTCGAACGTTGGGTGTGTCCAATTAGTAGGAGTAGTATGTGGAGCAAAGTCGTTTTAAATTGTATTTTTTATTATATTTAATTACATTCTTGAATGACTTTTTATTTGAACTCGAGTTTAAGCTCAATTTAATGTTTGTTCCTAACTTATTTTTTATTTTGTTGTTTGTTGTTAATACATTTTTATCATTTGTTTCATCGTTGAAATAATTTAAGCAGTTGCTTAGTCATATTTCCTAATCATAACATTTAAGAAATAAAATGAGTCCTTAATTATGATTATATTAAATACATTTATTTCAACCTTAGCATTACAATTATGTGATTATTGTTAATAATATTATTCTCAGTTTAAATAGTTTAAATCAAAGCACTTCTTTTGTTTCATATAACCTTTTAAAAATTTTATTTGTGCTCTAATGACTTCAATAATATATATTTCTTATTTTAATTATTTATAACTTAAAAATCAACGTATTTTGTATAAATTATTTTGCAAGTTAAAGTGATAAAGCAAAATTAAGTTAATCAATTGTTCAATCCAAATGGCGGGCTAAACTAGACATTGATTTGCCACCTCGGGTCGTAGGATTCCACCTTCCCGTTAAGTCCCTGCGATCCCTGCCGTTAACTGTGCCACAAATTTACGTTATTAGTGCAGCATTAGACGCACGGCTAATTATCAACACTGTCTGAGGCGCAAAAAGCCCGCTTAACCTCCACCTATCCACCTATTCTGTAGCAACAGTCCACCACCATTTACCATTTAAATGGCGCCCAACCACTCCACCCACTTGCCCATAAAACATGGCTACAAAGAGCACCCAACCAGCCCAACCACCCACTCACGCACACACGTAGAGCACAACCCTCGCACGTTAATGAACGTAAAATTCACTTAATTCCAACTTTAGCCATGAATTAAGCACGACAAATGGACGCTAAGAGGATGGTGAAGTGGGTGGGCGAAGTGGGTGGCGGGGCGGGTGATTTTCCCCAGTAAAGTAGTGGGTGGATGTTAAGGGATCCCGGGGATAAATAAGCACAAAGACGTGCCATGAGACTTGGGGGAAAAAGCAATGGAGAGAGATGGAAAAATGAGAAAGAGACAGCCAGAGGGAGGGACAGAGTCGAACAATAAGTAAATGTGCTTTTATGGCTCTTAATTAAGGCAATGATGGGGTGTTTTAATACGTTTGCCAAATGTTAAATGACAAACAGCCGACAGTCGACTCGTCGTTATGGCCCCCGGCTTCCGATCCACTCACTCTCATCTACACAAATAAAAAATGTATCAAAAAATGATTGATTGGATAATAATATTAACACAAAAATGTTATACAATGATGGAATAGATATTAATAACCTTAAAAAATATATATCTTACAAAGGGCAAGATCTAATATGGAAACAATTACTTTTGGTTTTAATATAGTTAAAAAGATTTATAGGAAAGTTCATAGATATTTCATATTACAAAAATCAATGATGGAATTTTAATCAGGAATCTGTTTGCAGGGAAATTATAATTTTGTGTGACTAAATTATCTTTATCTATTTTAATAATCTTATTTACTTTAAATTAATCTTAACAACTGATCAAAATATGAGCTTGCTAAATGCTAAGAAACACGTCTTCATAAATGTATAACCAATTTTTAATTTCAAACTACATTAAATAGTTTTTCCTAGTGTACATTACTCACACACATGTGCGTTAATGAAGCTGCTGCGAAAGCGGTTTCGAAGCTCTTCCTTTCAGTTTATCCTTGTCCTTTTTTTTATAATTTCCCTGAAAAGTCAGGGGCTTTTTGTTTTGCCCGCCTCTGTAAATTATCCCCCACCCCGGGACATCCTTTGACTAATTGCTCGGACTGGTCTATAGATTTATGACGCTCAGTGTGCACTTGGCATGCTTAATGAGCAATTGGGCCGACACTTTTAGTCCACTTTGACTTGTCCTCAAGGATGGAAATGGGTCTGCGAATCATCCCAAATTTTATGGCTGATTGAGCGTATTGAATTTTTGGGTTCGGGGTCGATTTTATGATTTGTAAATGTTTGTATTGGCAAGTTTATGGCTACATTTCAGCCGAAACAGCCGAAAATAGCCCCAATTTGTGGCTTTTTGTGATGAGTATGTGTGTGTATATCGTAAAAATCAGTGTGGCACATAAAAATCCAAATGCGCCATTTGCAAGGCTGGCAAAATAACATTTTCAACACTTTTTGTTTGATTAATCAAATGTATCCGATGGGACTTGTATCTATTTCTCCCCAGTCCATTTTCCCCTTACACCCTTAACATTTAGTCCATATTAGTATGCCACGCACGTTCCTCAACGCAAAAAAAAAAAACCAAAAAAAGAAAAACAAACGGAAAACAAAACAAAAGCAGCAACAAAGCGGAAACGGAAAAGAGACCAACAAAACAATCATCTAAAAAAAATGGCGTAACCTTTGTTCTTTTTTATGATTTATTTATATATTCAAAGCAAATGCAATTGGGTTTATTACACATCAATAAGCCCCTAAAAATTTGCGGTGCGTGTTTCGGGCAGTCCGGAAAAAAAAACGGAGGATGAATTGATTTACATGGAATATGTATAAATATCCATGGCAGCCACAAACGTGATCAAATTATGGATGATTGGGGATATGTTTAGAATAGCAAAGATATTTACAGATTTTAGGGAACAGAAAAGGGGGCTGGAAAAACTTATTTTGCTAAATGTTGGGATAAATTTGTGCTATTTATTTGGTTAATTTTCAAGAGGAGCAACTATAGTTTAAAGTAATGCTATTGAAGGCCAACAAAAACCGATACTAATAAAATCTATATATTTGAGGAAAATATTATTTAAATAAATATGTGAATAAAAGGCCAAAGTTATCTGCAACGTTTCAGGTTTTGTAACAAATTAAGTTAATGTAATATCAAAATATTTTTAAGACTTCCAAACGGACTTCTAAACCATGCAAGAAGTTGTAAATTATCAGGCTTAATCGTTTGGTTAAAAATTCCAATTTTCTTGTAATGTCGAAATATTAATGTAGATTTGTCAAGTCCCAAGAACTCGTTCAAACAAGCAAATCGCAGTCCCACACATGCGTAAGGATTCCCTTTTATAAGCTCCAGGGAGCAGCTTCTCACATAAGAAGATGAAAAATTGAGGGATGGGACTTGAGGATGGGGGCTATAAGGAAAAGTATCCTTACGACCACAAGGAGGCAATTCGGAATGTGTGTAAACAGTTAAATGGCACGCGTTGTCATATTTCAAGAAACAGAAACCAGAGGCACTTTGAAGGACTCGGAGATTATGATTTGTTTTGCTTGGCGCTTAACGAGCCCATGATATAACACATCCCTAGCCCCCATGTCATCCTTTAAGTATGCTTAGCATGTCTCCGAGTGTGTCCTTATTTTCCTCTCCTCCTTCGTTGAGTAATTTCAACTTGACAGAAGACAAATTTTTACAGATTTGTTAGAATTTGTCAAGTGTGTGTGTGTTTATATGTGTGCGTATGCAAATAAACATTTGCACTTAAAATATATGTATACATCTGAAGATGTTTATTGTGGGGCTGAGGCTCAAGGAATTGCTGACATCATGTAAGCAAATTGCGTAAGGAGGCTTTGACATTGATTTGACATGAACCCTGAACCCCGGGAACCCGGAACCTCAAACCCTCAACCCAGAGCATTATAAATCTGTTTGTTTTTTTGCTTTACAGAGAAAAAATATCAGTAAATTTGAACATCTCGGAATTTTACATGACTTCCTTAGATCTGAATTTCTGGAACATCTTAAAATCCGTATGTTCTTACATTTTTCTCGCCGTGTGACTTTAATCCTTTTGCCTCAATCAACCCTATTATTCCAAAGACGTAACAACAACTTTCTTCGCTTAACCCTTTATTCTTATGGCTGAGTAAATTGATAGGACAAAATCCGTAGGAGCCAGAAGTTTAATGAAGTGAAAAATTGCCAAATAACCAAAAATTAAATGAAACAATGGACAGGGGCCACATACAAATCTCTATATATCTTTGTATATATCCATGTTTACGGTTTTTATTTTGTTTTTTTTTTCTGGTTTCTGGTTGTTGGGCCTTCTCCTTGGGTTGTGTAAACAAAAATTGAACAAATTTCCAGTTCAGTGGCTTTGTGGCCGCTTGGCCATTTATAAAAGTTCCATAAGTCAGCCCCGGAGAGGGGGCGTGGCCAGCCCCCAGAGGCAATTTGTATTTATTTGCTGGATTTCCATGTTGAAATTGCTTTCGTGTCTTTTATTTGTATAAATATTTGCAGGACACTCGCAGCCCCTAAAAGCAGGCAACACTTTTCGCCTGCAGTTTGTACAATTTTCCGTATTCCTTATTGTTTTGTGGGTAGCAAAAAATCATACACAAATTTGCGGTGGAATGTTCTCCATCTGCACCCCACCTCGAGTGTCTCTGAGAAAATGTATGCTTCGTTAAACACATACGCAAATTGTAGCCAGAAAATGTCAAGAAAATGTGAAATTTCATAACCAGAGCCAAGCCGAAAACGAAAACTTTATGCACGAGTTGATGGCATTTTCCATTTTCCACTTCCCATACCCATACCCTATCCCACACATGGCTAAGCTAACAAAGCTGGGGACGAAAATCAGATTCGGAATCCGAATCAGAGTTTTCAGCTCAATTGAGAGTCCCGAAAATGCCAAGATCATGGAGGCTATGACACCAAATTGTTTGCCCAGCCAAACAGCAACAGACCAACTTGACTCCCAGCACTCCCAGTCCTCACTTCTCACTTCTGGCAAATTTGCGTTCAGATAAATTGCAATCTACCCTGAGGTTGCAAATGAAACAGTGGGATGACAAAGGTGCACTTAAAAAAATGTATAAGCTTGCATTGAAAGTTAAAAATACTTAATACTTATGTTTTGAAATTTTATTCATGGAAGGGAAATCATCAGAGAACAAAATAATTTTGTAATTGTTTCAAAAGTTTGGTACTTAAAGTATATATTGTATTAAAACTCATTAAATATCGCTCCTTCCTTTAAAATAACTGATATTTAATACTATATTCCATAACAAGAAAACTTGTTTTGCTAAAAGTATACTTTTAAGATTTAGTACTTTATTCTATATAAAAAAAACTTGTTTTGCTAAATATATACTTTTTTAAAGCATTTTTATTTAAAATAAATTAATTTTGTACAAAGTTTTAAAATAAAACATGCTGAAAAATAAATATTGGTATAGTTATTTTAAACCAAATAGAATTTAACTATATTAATAAATGATTTTAGAACGCTTGGCTGGTTTTTCTTAACAATTTTGAGTTATGCATCTAAATAGATCTCAGTGTAAGGACTTCTAGGAATATTTGGACTGGCAGAGTTTGTGGTCGACTTGTGAGGCTGTTGGCGTCGTTGCATTTGTTGTCTTTTAATCACCAGCTAACTAGGAGTTGACTTCATAATTCTAATTGTGACTGTGATACGAGAGATGGGAACTCTCACCGACTTTTAGCTGCCCGGGGAAAGTGGGAAAGTACGTGACTTGGTCTTGGAATATCGAGTATTTGATATTCTCCGATGGGCAAACAATAAATTGCAACTGCAGGCATGTTTGCCGAGGGCGTCGAGTGAGTCCTATGATAAGTGACCTGTTGAGAGGCATTAAATTGATTGAGTTCCAGGCGGATGGGGGATGAGGGATTGGGTAGCTGCGGAGGTGAGCTAATCTCAACTGAAAGTGTTGGACCCCGACTAGATAAGCTAATGATGTCTAAATATTTGCCCGTAGTTGGCCAAGTGAATTATGAAATCGCTGGGAATTGTTTGATTGATCGGAATGCGGAATCGCCTCGGGGTGAGATTGACACTTTCGGGTAGGATTTCTTATCACGAGACTTGGGTTTTAATTGATAAGTCGGATGAATATTGCTTTAATCTCCTTGGGAATTCTTGGACTATGATTTGATTAATAGATTTGATGGGTTCAAGGTTAATGCCTAGATTATAATAATGTGAGAAAAGTTCTTATCTTGTAAGTGATTTAAAAAACAGGATTTTTGGGGTACTTTTGTGCTTATATTTATTATATCGAGAGATAAAAATGCTTCTTATGTAGTAATTTCTTCAGCTCTTTATTAATTCGCAAAATTTTGTTTCTGTTATTAAATCAATAGTTTGACTTGTGTTTATCTTATCTTTATTTTATTTTTATATATTCATTTAATTTGTCTTGCTAATACTTATTTATTTTTAAATACCTTTAAAGTGTATCCCACACATTTAGCTTTTTAAGAAGTGAATTTTTATAAAGAAATTATCTTTGTTCTACCAACAATCTTTCACTGTTTGTATTGCTCTATTGGACTCTACTGCCCTAAGTTTGCTTCTTGCCCTTTATTATCAATCAATGCCCACACAGCTGCTACTGCTACTGTTGTTTGTACCTTTATTATTCCCCTAGAGTGTGCTCCTTCATCACCTTTCTCCCATTTCCCCCCATTCTCCTCAATCCCTCTCAACTTGAACTTCGTTCTCTGGTGGAACGTCAGAGGAGGTAGCTCAAAGTCATAGCGAGTCAATCATAAATATCCAGTGCCCGATATCTTATCAGCTGTTGAAAGCACTTTACTAATAATTAAAATGTCATCATTAAGAAATATGAAAAAGTCAACAGAGGCCTAGGGCCTGAGTCTACTCCTCATGTCAACCCCTATCTACCTCCCACCTGCCCACTTTTTGTACTATCCATCTATAACCGATCTGAACTGCAGTTGAAGAATTTATTGTTTTGCTATTGACTATTTAAACTCGAGAGAGTCATGCGGTTGTGTGTGGGGGCTTTTCAATGATTTTTCTGTTTTTATCAGAGCTGAGAACTTCTGTTTACCTTTAAACTGGACTAGTCTGATGTTCAAATTAACCCATTGAGGTTGGAAATTGGTTTTAAAGAGAAAAACATCATTTGTGTTAGGTATTATCTTTTTTAAATACATCGTAATGTGTTACTGAACTTTGATAGTATTCTTTTAACACATACTTTAATAATTAAACTGAAAACTGGCGTTTAAAATATTTTTATTTAATAACTAGGTCCTATCAGTAATTTCTATTTTACACTATTTACACGCCCTAAAAATCCTGTATATATTTAGAAAATCGGCCTTAAAAAATAGCTATTACCGCCTTGCCCTCAGTTTTAGAAAAATAACCCTGAAAAAGCCAAAAAAAAATATGAGTGTAGTTTTAAGTAGTGTCCCAAAATGTTTAAAATCTCAAAAATGAACCCACAACATATTTACACTTTTAAATATTTATAGAAAATTATTTTCCATCTACCTAGCTTGCAGTTTGATAAGGAGTCTTTTAGGTACGATCCCTCATGGGTTAAACAGATAGTTGTTTGGGTTTCACTTCGGCTCTGAGTCTGTTGACACTAATGACAGACGATTGGCGTCAATTTTCGTGTCACATTTTCCCGGGGTGCCAGCAGCAGCGACACAGTAGCTGCATTTTCAATTATAAACAGATGTAAAGGCTTGATAAAGCTGCAAGGTATGGTTATAGAGCCTCAACCTCAGCCGTAGATATAGCCACTATATACGGCCGTATCATCATCTTATCGGCATTGCAGCGAGCATTCCACGATTCCCCAGTTTGGTACTTGAGCCTGTAATGAGTCGTGTCGTTTCCAGTACTCTGTTCGCTGCTCCGCTGCTGTTTGCTCAGATGAGTTTTTAATTAAATGCTATCGGTTTGCGCCTTAAATAAATTGAAATAATCAATTTATATTACGTATACGACCCGCTGCTGCCGAGTCAACAAATTTAATTGAAAATCTAAACAGAGAGTCAACATGACGGAAAGTCAAATGACGAACGTGCCCCTGGCTGTTGTTTCCTCTTGGCTTGTTTGTGTGCATAATTGTAAAATCAATACAAATATATCCATGCCTCTGGTCCAGGTCTGATTCCCCCAATCTCCACCAGCAATCTCGCTGGAGGTAAACCTTATCTCTCTCTCTGCTATTTATGTTCCACTCTTTTTTTTTGGGGTTTTCCTGATTTGGCTGATTGAAAATTATTCGCTTTGGTTTCAATTAAAGCTGTCGTTGATATGAACGGGAATCGTAAATCTTGGGCGATTCACTCTCCCCACCATCGTTTTTTTTGGGGGTATTATGGATTTATGGGCTACCGTATCTGTATCTTTATGGGGACGGTAGTCTTATCGACTTCATTAACCAAACAAATGTGTTTATTGGGCGGGATGTGTCGTAAAAACAGCGAATGCGCTTAGCCTAGATAAATAAACAAATTAAATAAAATTATTGTACTAAAAATATTATTATTAATATTAACTCCCCGATTAAACGACACGGAAGTCGCCACGTTTTTTATGGCCTCTACGAGAGCGGGGAGTGGTTTGTGTCGATTGTATTATTGGATATTATCATTTATTGGGGGGTTATTATTGCCTGGCTGGTGAGTAAGCAGTCGAAAAAGGGTTAATTTATGAAGAATACAGTGACTTTGAGGATGGAAAAAGCTTAATATCTTTCACATACTATCCACAATCAATAAAAAAAAAAATAATAATAAAATAAAAGATGTGAAATTGTAGAACTAGCATCAAGGACATTAAACTTAATATTTTCAGTAATATCCAAATGTTTATTTTAAATCTAATCTGTTGAATAATATCAAAAACTAATTTACCCTCAAGTCAACATATTGTGTTTTCTAAAGTCTACTGATGATTGTACAATCTTATTAAATTGGGACTCCCTTGAAAGCTTTTATTATCACCCAATATACCTTTATAATCTTCTTCATACTCCTTTATTTGTCACCCCCTTTTACTGCGCCTCTGTAAGCCACCTTGGATTAGGCCATTTGTATGCATGGCCCAAAATGCAAGGCACAAACTCCATTTGCACACAATTAGTGACATTGGACCCCCAAATTGGAATGGGTATTGATTGGATCCAAATGGAGAAAGAGGTGATTAGTAGGGCTACTGGCTACTGTTTCCTGCATGGGGATTATCTACCGATAAGCTGGGAATTTAGGATGGTCTGCTCCCAACCTCATATCAGAATTTATTGTGTGATAATAGCAATAAAATAAATGGTTGATTGTACCCTTTGATGCCCTTCATTCCCCAAATTACTTCTTTCCAGCCATTCCACATTTGCATAATCGCAATCAATCACTGAAGGGGTAAACGGAAATACAATTTGAAAAATCACGCTACACTTGTTAAAACAATTTCGAGGAAAGCTCCTGCTTTTCGTGGGTTTTCATTTCGATGGCTGCCTTCCCTAAGTACTTGGTGGAAAAATGGCTTTTACCGCTTGCCTGGGTGGAGCCAATCGAAATGATAAATGCTAATTTGAGGCAAGATCACGCATAAACCAACAATAAATAAATCAAATGGCAGGTCACACAAAAAAGTTGCCCCTTCCCCAAAAGCACAATCAGGGTGGGGGGTTGCCTCATATGAATGCGATTTAGGGCCACTTATGCATGGCCATGTAAAAAAAAGAGCTGGAAAATCAGGGAACCTTGGCACAAATTTCACTTACGTTTTTTGTTCGCAAATTGTTAAGTGATTTACGAGACAGGAGGCGAAGCCATTTATTAGATGAGATTAAGTAAAGGGAGCAAAGGCCATTGAACGAGGAGCATAACCAGCAGGACTCCTCTATCCAATCCCCTCAATCCCCTGGAAAATCCCCACTTCCTAAGCTTTGTTTGCCTGCATAAAAGTTTCCAAATGGCAAAAAGTTTCTTTTTCAACGCTTTTCCTCTGTGCTCAATAGGAATTTCAGCTACATTATGGGAGATTATGTAGACACAGAGTGGGAAGATTGAGGGGAGGGCAATGACAGGGGTTTGAATTGAACAAAAGTTGGGCGAAACTTTTCTTTACGATTTCAGATTATATCTGTTTAAGTTCAATTTATATAGATCCCTAATTTTTCTTACTACCTAAATGCGTTTAGTTCATTTTATTCATCACTATTTTGTTAGGCTTAATTTAATTATTTTTTTCATGTGTAGTTCTTTTTAATTACGTCATAATTATTAACAAAAGGTATACCTCTTTGAAGTTATCTCTTTAAAATAGACTTTTCTATAATTTATTGAAGTGTTCAAGGTTTTTTGGTTAGTTTAAAATAGTTATATTAATTGTAAATTAACCATTTCTAAAATCACTTGTACCCTATGCACCCCTAATAAAAAAAGCTTTTATATCATTTCTGGCACAGTAATCTATTAACAAAATGAAAAATAATCGCTTTGAGCACCATATATCCCATTTACACACTTTAACAAAAGACCCCATCCAACTCCCTGAGCTACCGAATCAAAAAAAGCACAATCAATCCACCCATTTTGGCATTTCCCCTGCTCTGAACTTGTACCATCTCCATAACTCCCACTAGATGTCTTTCCCTGCCAAGTCATACCATTTTAACCCGTAAAATACACATTTTCTGGTGGTAGAAAATCCAGCAAATTGATTTTAGTGGGTGTTTACACAGAGCTTTAGAAGTACTTGCCGGGCGAACTTTTCACAATTTGCTTGCTTTCAAACCCCGGGCCAAAAATTCAGCACACGCCCACACACTCTGCGAGTGAAAGAGAGGGGGCTATATTGGGTGAAAGAGACAGCAGACAGACACACACACACAATTTGAGCCATAAAGGGCAAGTGGCAAAACCTCACAAATGGCAAATGGCAGCATTTAGTATGATTATCTGCAAAAGGGGCAGGCGGGGTGATGTGGTGGTTTCTGCTCTGGAGTACCAACAGAAACGGAGCAACCTCCTCCGCCCTCCTCCCCCCAACTTTCCTGGAGTTCCCATTTCCATCTCGAAGGGTAACTGCCACTTGGCCGCTGAACATTTGGGTGTGCACTCGGTCCCCTCACATTTTCCAAGCGGCGGGGGTTGTTAACTTTTCAGAGGGGGAGAACCAACTTGTTTACTGTGACTGGGTGGATTTTTTTTTGGTCTGCCCCAGCGTTTTATATGCCATTTCTTTTATTGCTTTAATATGTTAATAGCATTTACTGCTCTTTAGCTTTTGTTGTTGTCGCCTGATGCTGTTTTTCTTCATCTATCGCTTGTTGCGGAATACCCTTTAATGATATTTGTGTACATAAATATTTATAATAAAATATTTATAATATAGTATATATTTTTATATTATTTAATGATATGGGTGTACATAAATATTTATAAAAGTATTTTTAGAAACGGTTTTTAAAAAATGCATTTAATTGTAAGGCTTTAAATATGGAATTCTTTGATCTTTAAATGCTAATTGATTTTAGATATTTTCTTACTAGTTTTTAAAACAAATAATTAGTCTATTTTTTTGTTTTCAAACATTTTTGTCAAGAGTATTTCAAATTCCTTGTTTTACCGTTTAAAAATTTCCCTTTCGGTTTTGCCTTTTAAATAATTTTTGGCTTCTGTCTGAGGTTTTGGACTGCTGTCTGCTTTTTGCGAATCTAGCCAAAAAGGATTTTTGCACATTATCATCTTTTATTGCCATTATCATATCATCTGTGTGGGGTGCTGTCTCATATTATTTGGGTTCTTCTTATGTAATGTGTGTAGTAAGTTCTTGAGATTTTCGCTATTTGGGTATGTCTGTATCTTGTTTGAATTTTATGTTTTAAATTTATTGCTTTGGGTCGGACTTAAAAATTAGTGAGGAATTTTAATTTTATGAGGGAATAAGTATAAGTGAGAAAAGGTGTCCTAATATGGAACTTAGTTTGTGGTGTAGTGTATTCCTTACTACAAGTTTATTGAATTTAGTTATTCATTCCTTACTAAAACTTTATTGAATTTAGTTATTCACTGTTTAATTTAATAAACTTTTGATAACTAAATAACAAAAGTCGCAATCATGGGCCCGGAAATTTCCTAAGTAAATACAAATCACCAATTCCACCTCCAACTGGCCCAAAATTTGGCCCAAACGCCCTCAGGTATTTCAGCCAATTAGTGGCAAATAAAATAAATTCAATTTCACGCGTGCACCCGCGGGAATCCGGAGCTTCAGTTGAGCGTATGTGTGAATAATGTTGCCCGGCGGCCCTTCCTCGGATCCCGGATTCCTCCTGGATATACCCCAGTGACCCCGGATAACCCCCAGCTCCTGGCCCATCAGAGGCCTCAAATTAGCGCGAATGTTTTCCAGGGTTGATTAGGCAAATGTTCGTTAACTTTCGGCTGCACTTGTCGGGATTACAGTGCTGTAGAAAGGGGAATCCGTAAGGGAAGTAGGGATAACAACTGGAACAGGAATGGGAGCAGGAGAGGATCTGGGACTGGGCTTGGGATACGCATTAATTATGCTAAACATTTTTAAATATTGTCCTCACGTGCATTGCTAACTCAGCGCAAAAGACGCGGCTCTTGAGGATTCCTGCACTGGAAAAAAAATTTGCAGGATTTTAATGGGTTTTATCCATTATAAAAAGTTTATTTGATAAAAATTTTATAATAAATTCTTGGAAGCTTATTTTAAAACATTCTCAAACATAGAAATATTTTGACAGAGGAATTTTATTGAAGCACAGAAAAAAATCTTTATAAAATACATTTTATACTTTCTATCTTTAAAATTTGATCTGTTTGTAAAGATTTCATTTGCCTTTTTTAAATAGTGTACTATAATTGTTAGAAATATATTTCTTTCAGTATTTATACCCTACATACCTCCCCGCCTGACTCACTTTTGATTGGATCGAGTTTTGTTGAAGGGCGAAACTTTTGCGCCCCTGACTTTCATTTCATATCCCTGGGGTTCGCTTGATTTCGCGCTCGTTCCGTCGCTCGACGCTTCGGTTGGGCAATTATGCAAATAAGATTTAATACCTTTTAACACATTTAAGCGGATTACAATTTAATATTTCTCACATTGTTTATCTACATTTGTTTGTTTTGTGCCAGTTTTGTGCCTGGGGTAGAACGTTTTGTGTCGATAGGTGAGAGGATTGGCTTAGACGCGGGCCCACATGGGTTAATTAGCGCTGACAACAGCAGCAACAACAACAACAACATCCATAAAGCTGATGACTCTTTTTGTACATTTTAATTGTAGCAATTAATGTGGAGAAAAGACAAGGACAAAAGACAGCATGAAGAAGTTCTACAAATTATCAACAATTTGTTACAAGAGTTGATGGATGGATGGGATGGGTTTGGAGATGTAGAGCTAAAAGGTGCTGAAAGGTGTTAAAAATACAAACAAATTGAAAAAAATGAGCTTTAATGAAGAACTTAATAAAAAATTTTTAAAAATGTTAAGTAATATAAAAAAAAAAATAAAAAATAATTGTAAGACCCAACCCATTTTAAACTCTCTTTTAACATGTTCAAAAATCTATTTTTAACAACTTTAAAATTATAACCTTCAACCCATTTAAAAACAGGAATTAACCCCTAAGTAACATAATAAACATGACCCAAAAAAAATTTAAATTAAGTTATGATTTATAATTATTACGAAAAGAAAAAAATTCTTCTAACAACACCAAGAAATTTAATTTAAGTCACATCAATAAAAAGACTCCCTAAGTGCCCGTTCCTCCCCTTAGTTTACCATATGATAATCTTTTTCTCTTTTAACCCCCAGCCAAAAACCCTCAACCTTTGGCGACAAATTTATCAATTCATTAATCAATTCATAACCCAATTGAGAATGGAATGCCGAACTCGTGATACGCGACTAATACCATAATTTCCAGCATGTTTACACAATCCATCTGGCTATATTCCAGCAAACCAAACAGATAGAGAGACGACTGTTGGAGGGGGGTTTCGGTGGTGATGGTGATGGTGAAGAGGGAAAATTCAGGGGGGCGGAGGGGGTAGACAGTCGCGAAGCAAACACAAAATGTCCAAGAGCAATCAGGAATTTCCAACTTGGCTGCCATCAATCCATAAACGAAGGAAAGGAAAAATCCGTGCGTGCGTCCACTGAATAAACAAGGAAAAAGGACAGCGAAAAGGAGGCATTTGGAGAGAATAAAAAGGACCAAAACAATTTTTTTTTGTGTTCTGGTTTAAGCTTTTGGTTGGAATTTACGGATTAAGTTTAGTTTATTTTCTTGTGCTAAAGAATTTGTAAAGAATTGAAATCAACTAACTAAGAAGAGACTACTTAAAAGCACTTAATGTTGAAGAATTCGCGGAAAACATGTCAGAACAGAAATCAAACTGAACTCCGCTAAAATTTGGCTAATTTGGAAATCAGAACAGTCCTGCCTAAATGTCAATGTCCTGGCAGTGCTAAAATGATTTCAATTTAATCGTCAGGAAATTTTTGCGACAGCCAGAACAATTCCTCTATCAAAGCTAATTGCTCGGGGCATTAGGAGAATAAGAGAGGAGGAGGAAAATCGAGAGCGAGACGGAACGATTTGTAAAAGAAAATTGTCACCATATGCGTCAACACGCAATAATTCACCAGAAAAATAATCCAAACAATTGACCAGACTCCGTCGCTCAGCCTCCCCTCTTTTCCTAATGGCGAGGGTGTGTCCTTTTTCCTGCGCCT
Source organism: Drosophila oshimai (assembly GCA_018150695.1). NCBI lineage: Eukaryota > Metazoa > Arthropoda > Insecta > Diptera > Drosophilidae > Drosophila > Drosophila oshimai. Next base: position 775,533 of record JAECWM010000147.1, on the reverse strand, counting down.
CTGACTCTGGATTTTCCTCTGCCTGCAGCAAGTGCCATTTCCCCCCTCCTCCCTCCTCTAAATACCCCCAACGCTCTTTTGGTGTTTTGGTGCTAATTGAATTCATTGCTGCGTTGATCAAGTGCTGCCAAACAACAACAAATCATCCCCAGAGGCTAATGATACCAAACGACTGAAGCCCAGACTCAACTTCCAGGAGACGGAGGAGGAGGGCCATGGGTTAAGGGTACTAAGAGGTGGCCAAGAGAGGGTTGCTCGGCTGGTTTTTGGACCAACTGCGGGTTCCAGTTTCCCCTGTTGCTGTTATTGCTCTGCGTTAAATGAAATTAGAAAACCTTATGTTGAGTTAATTAGCAAATTTAGCAGAGCAATGAGGGGAAAAAGTGGCTTGCATTTTAAATGGGAGAGATTTTGGATGCTGCACTTATTTTAAGTGGATTTTAGGATCTCAAGAAAAGCTACTTTTCTTAAATCTATTGACATTTCATTAATTCACTTCATTTAGTATAAAAAAAAACTGAGGAGCTTATCATTGTGGTTAAGTACATATATCAAAGTTTCAAAAAACCACATTCACTTCAGTTACATGAAGAATCTAATAAAGACAAGTTGCAATCTTATATAAAAATTTTTTTAAATTAATAAAAGAAAATATTGAAATAGAAATAATATAAAATAAAATAATTTGAGGAGTGTTTATTTCATAATATAAAAAAATTATGCTTACAATTAAAATTGGAGTTAAAGGTCTTCTACAAAACGTCTAAATTTAGATGATATCCATTTTGTGTTGAAATTTTCTTTGAAGATAGTAGGTGGTTCAGTTTTAAAAACAGAATTGATATGAATTTGAACTTTAGAGATAACAGTTTTAATAAAAAAAGGAGCAAAAAGCTAACAAATATTCACTATTTCTATATAAAACTCTGAGGTAATATCTAAAAAAATATACAATTATTATATGGATGCCTAAAATCTAAGTATTTGAGTTCGCACTATCCATGTTTGCTTGGAAACCCATCAGTTATAGTCCCTCAATGTGCGCATATGCACATTCCCCCATCAATTAGAAAGGATTTGCCCAACGCGGCAGCAATTAAAAACAGAATGCCGCCCATCAATTGTGATATCAATCGAAGCCAATCAATAGGGCACCACAGCATCCTGACCCAACCCTAACCCACCGTCTCCGTCTCCCTGATTTTATTTCCCCGCTCAGCTGACAGAGTAAACAGCCATTAGCTAGCTGGCTAACGAGCAATAACCGCTTATGCGGCCCCCCAACCCCGGAAAAGATCCCCAGACAAATGCAAATTTGACAATAATAAAATCCGACATATGACAATAATCGCACATATTTGACAATAAAATCGAAAATCGAGGCAAATTCGATTGAATATTAGCGAAAAAGTGCAGCAAATGCGAAAATAGAAGTGAGAGGGGTTGTATGATGATGATATGGGGGTGTGACCAGTACTATAGTGGTGTGCGCTAAATCAGTAAAGCAAACATCACATATAACAAAATTAAGCATAAAATGTGATCATCTGTGTTGACATGAAGATCAAATTGGGAAACCGGGACTAGAACTATAAATGCTATTCAACCAGAGAGGGTTGTCGAACACTGAGGAAAATGTAGTTGTCATTATTAAAGTTTGATAGCCACAAAACATTAATTTATAATATTTAACTGGTTGTTAATAAAATGTTTCTTCAAATGTTATAATAACATATTATATTTGATTTTAGAAATCTTGAAGCTATAAAAAATATTTTTCAGAAACTTATAAGAACATACTCTGCATAATTTTTTATATAATATTTTATTTTATCTTCTAAAATAAGTATACAAATATTTATAACTAATATATTTTTAAAATATTAATCTTTTTCACAGTGCAGCTGATGACGTTGCCCAACAGGGGATAACCAAATTGTAACACCAGCAACAAAGGCAACAAAGTCAGGCGGGGAAGGGACGAAGAGGAGTTCCGGCTGACTGGGAAGTGAACCCTCAATTCAATCGGCGATTTTCTGGGTGTGTGCCTTCCTCAACTCAACGCTTGTGTGTTTATAGAAATTATAACTCAAATTTAATTTGCAACAGATGCGACAATCAGCAGCAGGCATCCCGAAGGACCAAACAGCATCCATCCAGGGCAATCCATCCCGAAACCAATTCCAGTTCTACGGTTTGATCTTTGTCACCCTTTTATGGTCTCGCCGGGTCTCTCCTCCTGCTGCAAATTACCCGCTAATAGCTCAATGAATTGAAATTAGGGAGAAATGTTTCCCCTTCCTTCCCATTGTATTGTGTTCTGGTTCAACACATTTGGCCACTTCAAGGCAAATCAAAATAAAGCGCAGCATCAGCAACCGCAGCAGCCCAGGGTGCACAGTGGGTTAAGTTTGGAGAGAAAGGTTCCTAGAGTTCAGTGAGTGAGTTAATGGGTTCTGTACTGTACTGTACTTTATACTTTTAGAGATTTTTTTAGTAAAAAATTTCAATAGCAGAATGAGCTTCTTTAAAATTAAATATATATTTATGTTTAGTTTCAAATGATTCTGTTAATTGTGGTTTTGAATTTTGAATGTTTAAAAAAAGCTGCCTCTAAACCAAAGGAACTTAAAAGTAATATTTTGGGCTGCTTAAAATGGATTTTAAAGAATAATTTAATATAATAGTTTTCTGAAAGACTTTTCCAACCACTGTACCACATATCCTCCTCTGTACAAATGTCTGCTTCTTTCATTTATTTATACACAAATGCGGTACGTGTTAGGGGCAAGCAGGAGAGCAAAATGAATTTTTATTAGCCCATCAAACAACAAGAAACTGCTGCATAATAACAACAATAAGGGCAACAACAGCAACAGATCAAACAACCAATAATAACAATATAAAGCATACTTCAAGGCAAACCAACAGCAACGATAAAACCCGTAAAGTCCGTACGTCTGCACGTCTATGAAATACTTGAGAATTACGTGATAAAGTGGACGAACGAGTTCTCTTCACGAGAGTACAAATGGGTTTGGATATGGGAAATGCAATTGAAAATGGTTAGAATAGAACAATTCCAAATGAGTTCACACTTTATGTCAACTGCTATCTAGGGGGATAGAAATAGAGCAGTTTTTATCATTCTTTATAGAGTAAGTCTTAAAAATATTAATATTTTTAGAAATATTTATAAGTTAATAGTATTCAAAAGTTTTGGTAAATATAGATAAATAACGTAGAAAGCAATTGTGCAAGTTTTTAAGGATTTCATCATCAACATTTACAAGTTACCACACCACTATTCAATTTTTGATTTTCGTAAGATGAAATATTTAAGATGATAATAATTACATTTTTAAACTCACCTGATAAGTTAATTTTACTGATAAGTTACTGATGCCCACAGCTCATCCAAGTTGAACTCATTTTGAGTAATCAAAGAATTTAATACTTCTAACTTTTTTTTTGTGCTTGATAATATTTTATTTGTCGGAAATTGAGGCTCACCATGATTTCTTCAATTTGATATTTACCCATACCAGAACAACCAAATCGAAATCAACAACTGTAGCGACTTCGAAGTGCTTTCGTTGTCCGTGTTAAGTTGGCTACATTTTAATTAGCGAAATAATTTTCAAGTGATACTATAAATTTAGTCATAATTATTGTCTCAGCAATTAACTTGATTATCTGCGCACATTTTGATTTATTTGCAACGATAAGCTTTATCGCAAGGGCCCTCGGATTGGCAAGAAATTGAGTAGAATTTTGATTGGGAAGTATAGCTATGTGGGGCTAATGGCACTTTCTTTATGGCCGTCAGGTAATTATAAATTTTAGACCACAGACAGCTTTCAAAGTCAGCCAGATTAGATATAGAAATGAATGAAGGTATATATTAAATATTTATCAATACACGGATTTAGTTTTGGCATTTTTTCGGCGGTTTGAGCAATTTATTGTATTATTTGGCAATCATAATCATCAATGGGATTAATTAAATTATGGGGTTTATTTTGTTTATTTGAGTTTTTAGAAATTCTTGGAAGATAATTTATTTTGATGAACGAATTCTGTGAAATTTATAATTTAAAAACGATTCTCTTTTTCCGTTTAAAATAATAATTCGTAGTATATATTTTTTATTACCTTACCTTCATTTCATTTTTAAGTTTAAGTTCTTTTATGTTCAACTTTTTAAACTCATGTTTTTCGTGATTTATTTTTTCCATTTTTGATTTCGAAAATAAATTCCATACAATTAACTAATTCAATCGCAATGCGATATTTTACATTGTTGTAGCGTTTTTTCCTCCATGGCTGTTGTGGTTTTTGTTAATGTTAAATGCTACAATTACATAATTACAATTATTTACACAAATTACACAAGCAAATTACAAATTACCAACTAAACTAATCGCATTTAATGTAATTTATTTACTTAAGCATTATTCATTTAGATTTATGTTTATTGTGTTATTTATTTGCGTGTTCCTATTTAGATTTATGTTTATGTACATAGGGGGCTAGAGTGAGGGGCTAATGAATTTAATTTATATTTCTTGTTTACATATATCACACAGTGACCAGTTGTTGTGGCACGACATAAAAATAATAAAAATAATAAATCGCAATCGAACCGAAAATCGAATTGAAAAAGATTTCAACAGATTGCGCAAATGAAACTGGGGGAACGGAAAACAGGGTGTCTCATTTTGATGGTGGGACGGCGGTTTGATCGCGGCATGACTAGATTGGAGACTCCTCCTCCTCCTCCAGATTCTCCTCCTTAATCCTACTCCTCCTAACTGGCTGCTGCACTGGGTGTCGTCTGCTGCTGGCTCTGCTGCTGATTGGCCTTGGCCCTCTCCTTGGCCTCCTGCTGGGCCTTCTTGGACCGCTTCCACTTCATCCTGCGGTTCTGGAACCAGATCTTCACCTGCGTTTCGGACAGCATCAACCCACTGGCCACCTCGAATCGCTTTGGCCTACTCAGATATTTGTTTTGCTTGAACTGCTTCTCCAACTCCAGGAGTTGCTGCGAGGTGAAGGCTGTGCGGGGTCTCCGGGTCTTGCCCAGAATAGCGTGATGCGGATAGGCGGCCAGTTCGGGGATCCGGTGGTGCAGCATTCCAGCGCGGGCCAGGAACTCGAATTGCAGCTGGGAGGGCATGAAATTGTGACCCATGGGTATCTGGGGGATAAACGAAGAGTACTGCAATTAGAAATAAGATTGGCCTAGTTTTTAATTTAAGCCTATAATTAAAAGCTACCCTAAAATTAATTTAAAAAAACCCTAAAGTTCAATAAAATGATGATTAAACAATTTTTCGAAGACCATTATTTCACACAGGTTAAATAACCTTTTGTTGTTATGTGATTAAAAATATATTTAATATCAAATTAATTTATTAGGGATCAACATTTCTCGAATCAATTTATAAGACCTCAAAAAGGTCAATGTCTTTCGCATTTAGTCAAAATAGAATCTGGTTTTTGTATCTAAAAACACAATAAATTGACATTTACCGGTATGGGTTTTCCAGATGGATCCAGTGGTCTATGGAACGCAGATCCACCCTGCGCCAGCAGCTGGTAGGGATGTCCGCCCGCGTAGAGTGGAAAATCCTGCGGTCTGATGGGACTGTGGGGTGGAATGGGCTTCTTGAACTCATCATGGAAGTCGGACATGCGCATGGACAGGTGCTGGGGATGCATGCCACCGTGGGACTGCTGATCCTCACAGCCAGGACTGATGGGCGGACTGGAGCGATGCGACGAACTCGGTGACTCAGATCTACACAACAAAATATCAAATGAAAAATCGTATTAGACACCCTCTATAAAGTGAGTTATCTAACCCAGCGATGACAATCGAAATTACGCGACACATTTTGAAAACAATTAATATTACCGCCCCCCCTCCCTTTGTCTAATTTGTTTGCTTTCGTACACAATTCGCACTTGAAATTAGCCACTCACACACATGGCGTATACGTAATCTTTGTGGCTGATGACCAAACTGGAATTGACCAATTGAAGGCTTTTGGCTTGCCATGTTTTCGAGTGCCAGCAAAGCTGCTTTGGGGCTTCATTGGGGCTTTCCTATGGCTTTCAGAATGGTTTTCGCCGAGTGCTGTGGGTTTCTTTGGTAGCTGGCCAAAGGATTACCCAAAGAAGTTGAGGGATTTTTTGATTTTTTAAACGAGCTTCCTTTTTTACGGGAATCTTTTTTAAATTCATCGTCTTAGGAAAGAATTAATGCAAATGAGTAATGGGCTAAAAATATTCAATTGAATTTCTTAGATGTTTTTGCATTGGGGTAAATCATAGTAGTCAATTGTTTATGTACAATCAAGCTAGTGAATGTATAATTTAAATGGCTTAGTTCTATAAGCCAAACCACTGTCTACTTGTTTTAGTATGACTAATAAAAATATTAAGATTTATATATATTTATTATTAATAATTATTTCTAAACGGTGTCTGCTGATAGATGAAAATGATTTATTATAACGTTTGATCTTTAAAACAATCTTAGAAGCATTGGTTTTTTTAATACAAATTTATTTATTAATTAATATAATTATAAATATTTTGTTAATTTTATTGTTATCCTTTTCTATCGACTCTTAGGTAATACCCTAACTTGTTTTGTCAAAATTCTGTTACTCACCTTGACATGCCGTCGGGACTGGGTGAGTCGTACTCCCTGGAGTCTCGGATGCGCTGCAGTGCCTCCTGGTCGCTGATACCGCCGGCGGCCGAGGCAGCCGCCTGAGCAGCCGCTGCCGCATTGGAGGCGGTCACGAAGGCGTGGTTGAGTTCCGCCTGATCCCGGGCATAATGCAGAGCTGCCAGTCGATCGTCCACGATGATGGGTTGTGGTTCACCCGTCTGATGCTGACTCTTGGCCAACAGTGCGTCGATGCAGAAGGATTTCTTGGGCTGACTTTGGGCGGGTGGCAGGAGAGTTGCTCCACTGTGATTGAGGTGGTTGCCAGGCGGTTGTGGGGAAAGTGGAGGAGGTGCTGGTGGTGCAGGTGCATTTCCCGGCATCATGACGGCGGCTAAAGGAAGACGTGGCAGGGGATATCCACCCAAACCGGGATGTGGATGGGGCACATGATGTGGTGGTGGCGGGAAACCCTCAACATAGAGACGGGGATGTGGTGGTGGTGGTCCAGCAGCACCCACTGGCAAAGGAGCCACTAGCAGGGGCATCTGGGGAGGATTCTGACTGCTATCCGTTTGGTGTTGGCTATCCTGGGCGACACCTGGACTTAGAGCAGGTGTATAAGTGGTGCTCAGTGGTGATCCTGTGGTGGCCGTCGAGTGGGTGGGACTCGCAGCCGGCGGACTGGGAGTAATCTGAGATCTGGGTGACAAGGTGGAGTGATTGCTGCCCTGATCGTAGTCCTGGGCAGGTGTTGAGGATCTCTGATGGCTTCGGCTGTTGTGGTGCTGGTGAATGTGGCTCAGCAGCAGTTGCGACGGCATTGAGGAGGTGTTGTTATTGGCGGTCAGCGGCGGCGGAGGCGGCTGTTGCGACACTTGGGCACTGGACATGCTTCACTGGAGTCACCAAAGTTTATTGTACCTTTGATATATAATCTTTCAAAAACACACTTTTAAACACGTTTCGAAAACGTCTTTTTCGAACGCGTACGCACGCGAGAGCCTTATCTTTTCGAAGCGAACTCGACGAGCGCTCATTACCGACTGTGCGCTGTTGGAATGAAAACGTGGTATCATATACGTTACGATACGGAATACCAGTATAAAGCACCACCGGAACCACTCTGCTCTCTCTCTCTCTCTTTCGCTTGCTATCTCTCACCCACTCTATCGCTCTCTGGAAACCCGCTTTCAAGATGGAGTATCTACTAGCTACCCCGAAAGCCAAACAGAGATAGCCTCATACTATGGGGCGTGGCTTAATGGCTTAAAATGTCCATAGAAGGGCGTGGCTATAGAGAGAGAGAGCTAAGAGTCGGGGGGTGTACGAAATTTCATATAAATTGTTGGAAAAACGAGGCTATAATTGCCATCATTATGGAGTGTTGAGCAACTAACAAGTTCAACGGCAAAAGACGAAAGAATCTTCATAATCAACTTGAGTGAGTGAGTGGAAGGGAGAGCGAGGAGAGGAGGTCCTTGATGGGTCTAAATGAAAGAGGGAGAGAGGTGCAATAGGTTATGGGAAGTCTGGCAGATGATTAGGGCAGCAATTAAGGCACTTGACGACTGGCCCACTCTTAAATCGAAGCTCCACTTCCCCTGCAGCTTTAAGTCCCACGAAATCAATAATCCCGATGATAACAATAAACGTCGCGTTTCACTGGCTTTTTATAACTTGGTCGGCAGTTCGGTGGGGGACATCGTCGTAATGCTCCTATAATGCATTTTCTTTACGACCCACGCTCAGCCAGATGAGACGATTTTAATGTTCCCTTGATGGATTACTAAGTGGACATGAATGGCTGCCAAGTGGTTCAGAGTTTACGGAGGCAAGGAGCCGTTAATGGATTGAATAGGGAAGCAAAGGACATCAAATTAAATGGGAAGTATAATAAGCAGGATATTCACATGAGTTACTTTAACTTTTAATTAGTTTTTGATTAAAGTTTGTGAATAAATAATGTGTACCTTTTTTTATTCACACACTAACACACTGTCTAAAAGAATATTTAGTGATAATTTTATTTTTAAAGCTTAGTAATTTTATTAGAAACATGCATTGTTCCTTTTTATTTGTTGCTGTGTTTTAAGCGTACAATATTACCCAAAATTCCTAAAATATTGAAATAATTATAGTCCTAAGCACTATTAAAATTTAAATTTTAGTTATATCAGCCAGTCAGTTTTTCTTTTTAGTTGTAACATTTTTTTCTTCTTTGCAAAGGTTTTTTTAAATGTTGTATTTTTTTAAATTATTTTTTTCCCAATTGTTTTTTCCCCCATCATCTCTACCACTTTAAAAACTTCCTTTTTTTAATTTAAAGCCCTAACCCGCAGCCAAAGTAAACACTGACCCAAGAAGTTGGCACAAAGACAATAGAGTGAAATAACTCTTGAACTCAGAACCTGAAACAAAAAAAAAACATTGCATTAAACAGAGTATATATCATGCAATGTCCAGACAGGAAAAGAGTTAAGAACCGAGAGATGAGGCAAACTGTTCGCTAACAAGAAACGTGCCAAAGTGTATTTTCTTTGACCACGTACATAAACGGAACCCAACCCACTCCCGATTTTCCCAAAACCCAAACTCAAGCCGAAAATGTTTTCCCAAAAACTAACTCAAAATTAGTGCGATGTCTGCAATGACGACTGATTGCTGTTGTTTCTATCGCCCCTCCACCCAAAAGTTCCTATCTGGTTCTTATTTTATTTTCATTATACGATATTTATCTACTCATCCACGTGCATTTAACTAACATTTATGGGTGGTGCTGAAGGGGGCTCAGAACATGACCTGGCAATGGTCCATCCTCGTTGGTTTCCTCTCTGTATGATTTGTGTTATTCCAGAATAGTTTATTTTATATAACAACACAAACATGGAGTAAGGGAAATTGGGGCTTTGGATGGTTTTGTGTTGCGAGGTGTGAGGATTTGGATTGGGTTTGGGTTTTAGTTCGCATTGTGTTTGCTCTTAGCTTTGTTTGCCTGATTTCGTTTTGATTTTGGGGAAATGGTTACGTAAATATGCAATTAGAGTTTAAATTTGGTACTAAGATTTATAATTAAAAGGTTGGGTAGCATTCATAAAGAACTAGTCACTTAAAATAAAATAAAAAGCATTTAAATTTAAGGTATGATTCTTCTAAAAGTGCACAAAGAAAACCACTCACCAATAAGTAAAAAAAAAATTAATTTATTTGAAATTAAATTAAGAAATTTTTAATTTACCATTTGTATTTTAATAATGTGAAAATCTAAAACTTATTCCGAAAAATAACTAATTTTAAATTTAAATATACACCTAAACCAAATCACAGCAATCCTTGTATGAGAACTAAACAAAAATCAAAATCTCATTTTAAAAATGTTCAAAATATTTTGGCTTCTAGCCGTTTTGAGCACAATTGATGCCGAAGACGATGACCATAGTTTTTATAATGACATGCAATGTGTGGATTGTGAACATGTAAACCTAGGTTGTGAAATTACGACTACCGGATGGTCCTGTGAATTTACTTTTGATGCACAAAAGTTGGATCCAACTTTAAATTCGTCCAAAATACCACCTTTTTTACAGAAGTGCCTGCCCCCCGGCATGGGTTTTAAGAAAGAAAGTGAGTTATATAACTAGTAATATATTAAAAAAACTTTAATTACATTTCAAAAATATTTAGAGGCAATTTATGGTTATTGTTGTTTTTGGTCGCCTGAAATGGGATGTCAAAAAATCAAGAAATTGGATAATGAAAGAGACCTGTGCCATAAGTGCAGCCGATCAATTTGGTCATCAGTTATGGAAAATAGGACGTGTCCGTGTGGCGATTGGTTCCTTGAAAAGGCTTCTAGCGCAACATGGCTTCAAAGTCGAAATTTTATTGTGATTTTGCTGTCGTTTTACACCTTACTATTTTTGTAATGTATTATTTTTCCAAATTTAAGCTGAAATATTATAAGTTTTTAAAGCTCGAACTAAAGGTTATTAAATGTTACAGAAAAACAAATATACTTATTTATAATATTTTGTAACCTAAAATCTAAAAATTTCTTTGCTTTTTTACATGTCTACAAATTGATTTAAATTATCAAATATTTTTAATAACAAGAAGGGTCCACTTTTTCAGAAGCTGTGTCTTGAATTAAAGGTACAACCCTTCTCTGGTCTGAACCAAACTTTCTGACATATTAGGCTAATCAGGCGTTAAATTTGCCAGCAAATATCAGAAATTGAAATCACCAATAAATATAAATCGTCACATATGTTGCTGCAATTTAGCTGATGCGGTTAGCATATAAATGTGAAAGAGACGGGTATACTGAGGAAGAAAGAGATGGATAATCCCTTTTCGGAACCTGCCAATTCTCCCTTTTTGTCGTGTTAATTCAGCCGATAAGTGAACAATAATGCCGGAAAATTTCAACAGATTTCCAGAGCCTTAGTTAGCTAAGTAAACAAAACTTGAAAGGTTGGCAAAAAGGGATGAAGGAGGGTTGATTGAGTTGACTTTAACACTTGTGTTCTGTCCAAATATATAAAAAAGGGAAAAACAAATGGTGAAAGAATTTTCTAAACATTTTAAAACAATAACCACAAACAAAATCACTACCCCTTAGAAAAAGGTTCCATCCATCTGCTCGTTGATCACAAAACCCCAGACACACCCAACTGAATTGCAATTGATAATTGAACAAATATTGATGTGCAAATAATTGGCATTAAATTGCGTTATCAATAAATAATTTTTACATTTCAGCAGTAACGGATACTCCATTCAGTTGTATCTACAAAGTGCCTTTTATTATTGGATTGGCTCATTATGTTGACAGAGTTGTGGGCACGAGAGTTCACTATGTGTGTGCATGCAAATTATTACTGCACTTTGGTATTTATTATTTGCATTTTGTTTTTTTTTTCACCCACCTATAACTCTTGGCTTCCTCGGTTTTTCCTCATTTTCTGCGCAATGTTTTAAGCAAACTGAGGTGGGTCAGGATTGAGTGACCCCAACGATTGCCAATTGGTTTCCATACTTTCTAAGGAGGCCAATTAATAAGCCTGTTTCTTTGATTGTTAATTAAAGATTTCTTAACTACTCAACAAATATTTGAGGCTCAAAGCAATAAAATGCATTAAGCAATTACTCACTAGAAATCTTTATTTATTTTATTGCTTTAAATTCTTAAGACAAATGAAAAATATGAGAAATGGAACATCATTGGCAATGTTAAATATCGATTAATGAGGAAAAAATATAAAAGTAAATTTGAAATGTACATTAAAATATAAATATTAACAAAAACTCTATAAATAACAATCACAAATATATAACCACAGCCTATAAAGTATATGACTTCCCCTTTTATTCTTCAAACAAGAAATCTCGCTCTTTAATTTATAAATCAACTAAAGTGCACAATCAGACGAAAATAACAAAGTGAAATAAATATTTAATAATATGGCGATAATACAGTATTTATTGACACACAATTTTAATTGATTTCCAGCATCGACAAAATAACTTTTAAATGTATGCGGACCCCGGAAAGTCACCGCCTCCAACTCCGCCCCAAAAAACCGCTGATAAAGTTTATAATTGAGTTGTGTTTTTTTCATTAAGTGCGCGAATTGATTTGCTTTTGTTGTTGGAGTAAACTTATTAAAAACTGATAAACTCAATTCAATTTTCCTTTATTATCTTTTAATTGGAATATATCAAACGTTGGAATTATGGAAATAATTAATATGATAAATCCAGGCCAGATAATCCTAGGTGTGCAGCTTAGAGAGGAAATTGTTTGCTGAACGATGGCAAATTATTATTTTGATAAGACTTGGGGCTATTTACTATAGTTTCCGCTGAGAAGAGATTGTAGGGCTTTTTAATAATAATAATAAATGTTTTTTGGTGGTCATAAATCGTTTTGATAGTGGCGCTAGATTTTTAAAAATTATAACTAGGAGGTGTGTAAATTGTAAGCAGTAAACACATTTGTGGTAGGTATAAAAAAAACTTTAATAAACATTTCAAAAAACTACTTAATATATTTTTTGGAAAATATTTTTAGTTACAGATTAGTTTAGAATCATTTTTGACAAATAAAAAAATCCTTTTTCTATCTAAGAAACTGATTTGGGTAAAGTAAATAATTTTATAAAAAATAATTAATTTATTGGTAAATTTTGGGTATTATTTTAAATACTATTTATTTTAAATTTTACAAAAAAATGCAAAGAAAACGGTTGCAGCTCAGTTTTATCTGAAAAATCAGGCAATCTTAAAGCAACATTAATGCGAGAAGCGCGATATCTATATCGGTGTTTATATATAGCTTCTGTATCTGCATTGGGCTGCCTCATTAGCCACAGCGCAAACAAATTTCCAAGCCGGGCCAGACCCAAAACCCAGTCCAAAACCGAAACCCAACCAAGTCGAGTCGGTGAGTTGAGGTGAGGTGAGTGGAATGTGTGGCTCTGTTTGCACACAGTTGAGATTGAGATACTTACATTTAGCTGCCGTTGCGACATCGGAGTTTTTTAACCTCTGCGAGGAGTACTTCCTGATATAGATATAGGAATATACATATATGTGCATTTATAGTGTGTGCAGTGAAGCGCCAGACGATTGGAAGCGAAAGGTAAGTAAACGTGCACTTTCCGATAAGAAGGACGCACGAAAATCGCATTTTGATTTGTACTCTGTATTTATTCAGATACAGATACAGATACAAGATACACGGGTGGCAGATACAGATACTATTTGCCTGGCAGTTTGTAATTGTTTGCTTAAGTGCATTCAATTGCCAGATAATGATTTCTGCCCAATATCCTGCTTATGATATCAACTCATTTGTATTTATAAATATTTTACCCATTTTTTTCGGGCATATTTACTTTACCTTTTCTTGGTCTTTAATTTACTATCTCCGCTTATCATTCCATATTTTATTTGTTCTCCTTCAGTGGGTACTTTCATTAGGGTTTGAAAGACCCTCCAAACTTCAGTTTTAATTTCTGCGCTGACGTCTATTATGATGGATTAATTTTCAATTATGAAAGAGTGAAAGAAATAAAGGAAATCGCTTATCTCAGCTGCCTTCAATTTCGGACTTTCTTATCGCTAATAATCAATTTTCAATTAATTCAAAATCGCTTATCAGCGCGCAGCTCTCCCCTACGCCATTCCCCTGATATTTATGAAGATGGAAAAATTATAAAAATTTGTTTAAAGCCGCTTAAATGGTCGTCACATCACTCGAAAAGTTAAGAATTGAAGTTTGGAAGAAGTGTCGTAATCTAATCGCTGACGGGGCAGCGATTTAATTTATATAATCAACTTGTTTTCATAATTAAAAAATATTAAAATTGTTTATTGAACACACACACACACACACACTCGGGGGCTGATAGCGACCATTGCCCCATTTGATTGGATTGACTTGGCCGCCTCCTTAGCGCTTATCTTGGCCTAATTGAAATTGCATTGAAATTGATTGATTTGCCCATAAACGTTTGACAAAATATCAAAGTTTCTTTCTTTTCCCATTGTTCTCGGCTCTCTTTCACCCTTTCTTAATCGTTTTATTTGCTCCGGTTGATTGTTGATTTGTGGTAATAAAAAAAACAGTTCTTGCCCAGATGACAGCTTGAATGGGCAAAGGTTTTCACTCCAAGGGTTGTAAATCATTTAAATCGAAACCCGCTTTTAGACTGTAAATTGTATTCAAATGCGTCAGAAGGAGTTTGGGTAATCTGGAGAGGATGTGGAAAGTTCGGTGCAGATATTTTAAATAGGTTTCACATTATTTTTTCTACTGAATTTTGCATCCCCAATGATATGGCCTAGCCCTCAAATACAGATATCCTCCATTAATCTTTCATCACCCCACTTATACCATAATGTCACGTAGCATTCAAAAGGCCACGATTGCCCTTAGATATTCCCACGTTCTTAATTAGCCGCTTGGCCATAGACAAATGGCAAATAACAATGAAATGAAAACTAAGCAAATATCGAAAAGTTTTTCAAAAACATTTAGCAAAGTCAATAAATTGCTGTCGATTTGGGGATGAAGGGGCGATTGTTGGAGGCGAGGGGCATTCAAAAAGTGGCGCCTCGGGGACGACACGACGCTCCTCTCATATTAATCTCCATTAAAAGAGAATTTCAATGAATTTATGATGGCGCCATCTAGCAATCTGGCTTTCAAATGTCCCCCCAAAACCTCCCGGCTACCTTGCTTACGCATTGCGTATTTAACATTCGCCAAAACGAAATAATTCGAAAGCAAACAAAAGTGATAAAAAAAAAGATGATTGTATACACCTCTCCCTGGAACTCCCCTCTCATCTCCCAAATTCAACGTCTTCGTCGGCGAGCCGGGTAAACATTTTAAGCCGCCAGCCCGAAAAACGCTAATGGGTAAACACAGATGCGGTTAAAATGCCGGAGATTTGAACTTTGCGGAGGAGTCTCGAAGGCGCGAGTGGAGCAAGTTTGCAACGCGTTCAAAAACTCTGGGAATCAACCAACGATGAGTTAAAGGAAGGTTTAAAACCAAAACTAGTCTTCCTAAAAAACAACAGACGATTAAGGTTAAGAATTAGAAACCAAAAACATTTCACTTTTAAAAGTAATACAAAACTTAAACGTAAATAAGTCATTCTTTTGATAGAATTTTTTAGAACCCTATAAACCTCATAAAATTTGAACTAAGTTCATTTCTATGATACAAAATTTGAGCAAAGGTTCTTGTTAGTATTTTTTGAATTTGGCACCTTCATTTTTAAGCACCTAAAACCGAGGTTGTTATTTTTAAGCTTACGCATGAAGGTGTAATATTTAAAGGATTTATGAGAGATTTATTTATACTCTTCACCTAACATTTCACAGATCGTTTAATATGCATTTAAAAACCGTGCAAATATTTCTTCACAGAATTCAATCCTTATCAAACTAACAAAATCTCTCGATCAAGCAGCTAATCAACTTAATTGATTTACAGAGGAAACATTAAATCTAGAGGAAAATTTCAGGCGCTGAAAGTCAAGGAAATTGCCACTCGAAACGAGCAAATCTCTCGATTAGCTGGTTAATCAACTCAATTTCGGGATTATGCGATTCGGTTTTCCGAGATTACTAAAGAGTTGCCAAGACGAGGCAGTGGTATTTTTTGATTTATCAAATTTGGAACCCAACCCCAGCTGCCTCCTTTTTTTTTATTGGGGGGCCTTATCAAGATGTATTAAGCTCTAATCATAGACGTTGATTTACCAGGCCGAAAACATACCCTGCCCTCTCTCCGAACCTTATAAATAACCCATTACCAAGCCCATCGTATATTAGTAATAACAATTGCCATTTATCAACAATTTTGAAATCGCCTCATCAAGCGTATTTTTATTTGTTTGATTTTTGTACCCCGATAATTTGGAATCGCAGAGATACTATATAAGTACGTAGTGTGTGTTAGTTAAGGAGAGGCCTATGACAAATCTCCGGGACACCAAAGTTGAGTGGCCAATTGCTTCCGTATCTCAGACACAACTCACATTTTGTCATCAATCCGGACACCTTGCGAAATTTCTGGTTAACTCTCTGTGATTCAATTATAATGAAACTGATATCACTTTAGGGGGTAGTTCCTTATAGACATGTTGTCACCCCTTCAAATTGATTGTGGCCTCGCGAAGATTATGATTATGATGCATTCTAAATTACCAAGTTCATTGACGTAGGTTAAGTTCTTCCGGTTTGGACAAGTCATGTTATATGGCAGGAAGTTACTGATAGACGCATGATAAATTTACCCAGAAAATATTGATTATAAAATCATAATTGTAATTACGCATTTTACAGGTCAACAAAATGTTCTATGAGTGAGTCAAAAAATTGAAAAGTGTGAGTTTTAATCTAGAATGAATGGTCCTTAATTATCTGGTTAAACATTTTTAATAATGTGTTATAAGTATTTTTTTAACTTATAATATTTATTATTTAATAAGGGAGACAGTTATCCTAACAGTAACTAATAAAAATTTAAAAAGTATTCTTTATGGGCTTCTAAAAATAATCAATGTAGATACCCCTCATAAGGAACTAGGAAACAAAATGAAGTCGACTGATGGTCAAGAGGAAGCGGCTTCTTTTGGAGTTTTAAGTTAAGGCGTTTGCCCCCACACCTCCATTACTGATAGTCACTCACCTCAGCGCTCTGCCCAGGTGAACATAACTCACCACTTGATTTATGCAAATAAGCCAAGTTTAATTATGACCATTAGCCACTGTTGAGCGGCTACCGTTTTGAGTCAATAGAGTGGTCCAAAAGGGGCGGCAAAAGGGGTGGCTCCGCCTGGGGCTTTTAGTCGGTTTGCACTTCAGTTTCGCTTTGTTGTGCCCCAGGTGGGGAAAGGGGGTACACAGAAGTATTATCTGGTATAGCTTATAGCTGGTCTGAGACATTGATGCCTGCCTTTAATGAGTTTTTTATTGACCCAAGCTATTGACCGAGTTATATTATGAGGGCGGCTGACTTCTGTGACTAATATGAAAGGGGTTTCGCTGGCTTAAACCATAAGAAATGGGTTCTGTTTAAAGAATGATCAAAGATTTCGGGAATAAATGATTTAATAATTTAGATTTAAATAATACAAAATCCTATTTTATTATGTTATAGATACAATTGTCATCTAATGTTTTCTTTATTATTAAACAATAACGAAAACTTAAAGCTTGTTTGAAAACATAAATTTCGGTCTTTCTAAATTTTACAATTATTTAAATATTTTATACACATACAAGAGCTTAAGATATTTATAGAAAAAAAATATTTCACTCAATATGTATCGAAATTTTGTCAAAACAAAAATGTTAAATCAATCTGGTAAAATATGAAAGTCTTGGAAACAATTAGCAAACTAATCAAACTATGTATTTATTTACTATTTTTTTGTCGTTGTGAATGTATTTATCATCTACAACTTATATCCATAAAGCCTCCCTTCACATTTCCCATACACAACAAAAAAATCCTTAACATGTGCTGGGCTTAGGTTGTGTAAGAAATCGGTGGTCTTAATTTACAACTAATTGTCATATGACCAACTAGTTATGGCAATCAGGCGAACTTAGTTATATGGCCCCTGTGGGTCCGACACCATATAAATATATATTTTAAATCAGAGGGCTTACGATGGCAGTCTGACCATGGCGATAGAGGCGAACTGAGCGCCGTCTAATTGCATGCTAACTGTACTTAAATATATTTATAATTGACGCCACAGTGGGTGTCGTAAAAAGCACGTACCGCCGTGGTCCGCGTAATACTAGTAGGTCTATTTGAGAAGGCCTTACGAGTGGAGACGGAGACGGAGCCACCGAACCCCCAATCAGACCGCTCACCCAACTGAAGCCAACCCAACCCACATCCCCATCCACATCCAACCACCCGCAATAAAAGGTATTTATGTTATTTGTCAAGTTTATCGCATGGGTCTGAGAAGGGTGGGCGGTCTGCAATGGTTGGGGCCTAATTAAACCATGGGCTTTATCGTCTTGTAAAGATCGAAATTATTGCCACCTATGCTTTTTTTACGACCCTCCTTTTCCAACACCAGTAGCCCCCATATAATCGTCCATACCTATATATCATCATATGTTTCAATATATTTACGCAGCGAATATACAGAGGTCTTACAGATTGCTTGTTGGGGGCTCTGTCTTTTGATTTGTTGATTTTGATAGCTGTATTTTGTTGGGGTCCCTATCAAATTATTGTGTTTCGGTTGGACTACTAAATTTCATTTTATATAAATACTGAAAAAATTAGTAAGAGGTGATTTAAAAAAAAATCTCTTAATACTTAATAAGCGATTTTGAAGACCTACCTATGATTTGGTCAGATTTTTTATAAGAGCTAAAATCTAACTATTTTGTAGTCAAAAAAATACATTTTTTATAATATTTGCTTCGCCTTATAATTAATTAATTTTTATATTAGATATATTTTTTAAAAATATTAACGTTAAATCCGTTTTTTGAATGGCTTTCAAGAGGGTGACTCCCGTATCTCCCACTCCCCCACTCCACCCAAATTAAGACCCGTCCATAAAATATCTTGAAGCGTTGAAGCCAAGCCGCCTAAAGTGATTGTGATTGCAATGCAATGCGCTGGGCAAACAAAGCCAAACAAAAATCGAGTAAAGCAAAACAGAGGCATTCGGAAAGCACAAACCGAACAAACACAAACATCCGATGGGCTGGGCAGAGGATCCATCAAACAGAAGCCAAATGAGCTTGTCGCAAAGCTGCCGGAAACTGACGGTGTCTTCAAATGGGAGAGCTGCTGGCCAAGAGCGGAGTGGTGTCCGCTTGAGATGCAACTGTAGGGCTGGAGAGGGGGCTGATCAAAAGGTCCGCTCGAGCGGATCTCTGTGGGTCAAGCAAACGCTCCGACTTAATCCAAAGTGGCTACTGAGTTTCCTCAACAGGTAGGTGCCCACCACATCAGCCGGGAGTGCATTCTGCATTCTGGGCAAACACTTCTGGCTACCGATCTCCCGTTGATGTCCCATTGTGTCCAAGCGTCCAAGTGACCATCCGTTCCATCAATCTTTCGCGGCGGGCTGCTGTCAATCTCCTGCGGCAAATAAACTCGAGTGCCTCACATGCAAATAACCAATATTTGCTCTCCGATTATTAAGTGAGCCAGCATCCCATTCCGCTGTCCATTTCCAGTTCCCATCGGTGGTTCTTCTGTTCCTCCTGCTGCTTTCAGGTGGCTTGTTAACTGTTTGCTCGGGCTGTTTAATCGCTTTAATGGTTTGGCAATTAAGAGTTCATTGGAAAACCTCTTTGAGTCATTACTATACTGCCTTCTTATTGGAATTTCCATTTCTTTTGATAAGCTCCGAAAAAAGTAAAGTCCTATTTAAGTATAACATTTATTTTCAATCTCGTTAAAATGGTCTTTAACTTTCTTAACTTTAAAAAATGACACTGTTTTATTAAAGAATTGAAAATGAAAACATAACTTGTCTAAAAATGTTTTAAAGTTAAAAATTAAAATACATAAAAATGTTACTCACTTTTAGAATTATTCTCAAAAAATTAAGTGTTTAAAATTTTAACATAACATAACATAAACATAAGATCGATAAAAATACAGATAAATTGCAAAATTAGGAACAAGGTTATACAAATCTGAAAAATCACCCAGTTAAATAAAAACATCAGTGGATTCCTTAGTTTCTTTCTGTTCTGCATTTTTCCCCTGGTTTATTTCATGTGAATCATTTCATGGAAATGTGTACGACCCATTGACTTTTAAAAATAAATACAAAATCGTATGGTTTAACTTTTTCAAAAACATTTAGCACCGCCGCCTTTGCAGGTGGATTGTTAAATCCTCTAGCAGTTCATTCGCAACGTGTACAGAGCCGACATTTATAAAATATCGTTTAAAAGCAGTACTCTGATCACCACATTCGAATTATAATAAGCTGGCGGGCGGTTAAATCGCGCTTAAAAACTAAATTCAATTGCGGGTGTTGATGGCACACACACACGCACACACCAAACCCACGGGGACAACAACAACAACTCGGGATGATTTACATATGTGTGTGCATTGTTGTTGTTGCTGCTGTTCGTGGGCAGAAGTGTCGCCGTGGCCAAAAGTTTGTTCGTGTTTTTTGGGGCGTTACTCCTTGGAGGCCATGTGTCCCACCAAGTTACTGGTGATCTTCTCGATCTTCTTCAGGTCCGGCATATTCTCCGCTTTGTACTGCACGCACTGTGGTTAGAAATTCGGGAATTGAAAATGTGTGTTTTCCTGATTAGTAATCCGACAAACCTTCACGTTGTCCGTCATTTTGAGCAGTATGTGACCCTTGGAGTGCACGTATTTCATTGTGTAGCGGCAGTTCTGGGGGTTCGCCATGTACATGTTCTCCGCAGCGATCTCAAAATCCTCCCAATTCTTTACAAAAACCATTTTTATAAATTCAAATTAATGGAAATCCAGGCGAATGAATAAAAACAACAACAATAAACGGCGTGACGTTCAAGCAATGTGACCGTGCAGTGGCGAAAAATACTGAATCAGAAGTTTCGACTACGATAAATTTTTGGGTGGATATCGAACCTATTGTGAATGGTTAACTTTTAATTACTTTATCGCGGACACCAACCATCGATTTATCGATACTATTGACCCAGCTCTAGGCTGTGGAAATCAAAACAAACAATTTAGGTGAAGATTTAATTTGAATTATTTGTCAATTTTTATTAACTTAAGAACATTAGATTTCAGGGCGATGGAGGGCGTATGTCGTATTTGTAAGCTGAGTTCAGAACGCATGACCAATATATTCGATGGGACCTGGCGAACCAGAAAATCGAACGTTGATGTTATTTCCCATTACACTGGCTTGAAAGTGAGAAGAGGAGATTCATTTCCCGAAACCATTTGCTCGATTTGCCTGCAGGATGCGTGGAATGCTTTTAAGATGAAGCAAGAGACCGCTGAGGGCGATATAAAAGGGGATGAATACATATTATCTGACTTTCCAGTCGAGGAAGAGGAGGAGCTGGAGGAGCGGTTCGCCTGCCAAGTGAAGAAGGAGGCAGAGGAATCAACTGTAGACTATGAATCCCAGCAATTCGAAAGCCAAGTAAAGAGTGAGCCTATTGAAGACGACTTATTTGAGGAAGATGTCTACGAGCTATCAGCCAGTAGCACTGATCCATCAAATTTCCAAGTGAAGAATGAGCCAATTGAAGAGCCAACTTCCCCGAAGCCTAGTTTGTCGAAATCCCGGATTCGCAATCGAACGTTTAAGGCAAAGCGGATTCGTTACAAATTGTCTGACTTGAATGATAAACAGTTGCTGGACTTCTTTGAGTCAGACCCGTCGGATGGGGAAGTGACAGACATGTCAAGTGACGACGAGGACGACCTGAACTTGGAAGAAGCTTTGACCAATGCACTAGAGGACGCTGAGACTGCATTTTTTAAAGACAGTAATGTAGATGAATCTGGGCCATCCCGGAAAACCGCCAAAAGGCCGCGAATGCCACCAGTTAATGACGATTCAGAAAGCATATCTTTGCCATCTTCTGGTGTCTTTAATGGTTTTGGTAAGCAAACATATTTGCGATATGTTATACGAGTAAATAATTTATTTATTATTACATTCATAGGTATCGAATCAATAACAAAGGAACCGAGTAAGATTGAGTGGCGTGAGCAATCTTGCAGTTGCATGCGAACGACATAGTCTTTCGGGGAGATTCTTCGCTGCCAGCTGAGTTAATGGAGCTTAGAACTCCATCACAGCTATTCTGCTATTTTTTCAATTCAGAAATCATGAACATGATCGCGGAGGAGACCATGCGCGCAGCTTTAAGGAATAATGTATCAAATAAGTTTAAAATTGATAGTGATGATGTCCGCCGTTACATTGGTATTTTGATGTACATGTCCATTTATCGCTATCCAAATCTGAAAAGCTACTGGGCAAAAAACGCCTTTGAACCAATACAAACCTGCATGACCCGAAGAAAATTCGACGGAATTAAACAGTATCTCTCACTGCGAGATGAGAGCGAGCGGATCAAAAAGGGTGAGCCAGGATACGACCCACTGTTCCGCACTCGAAAACTTGTCGACTGTCTTAACCAAAGGTTTGACTCCGTGCCAAAGCAAGCCCGCCTTTGCGTCGACGAGCAAATGTTCAGCGAAAAGATAAAGCACCACTCGAGGCTAAATATTCCCAGTGAGCCACACAAGTGGGGCATAATGCTATTTGTCTTGTGCGATTCCTTTGGCTATGCATACCGCTTTGAGGTATACAGCGGCAAAGGTGATAACGTGGTCTTGCCCGGTCACCCAGATCTTGGTCCTTCGGCCAACATTGTTGTACGTTTAACAAAAACCGTTAAAACTTTCAAGCACCACATTATTTACTTTAATAGCTTTTATACCTCGCTGCCTTTGATGGTCTATCTGCGTGCGAAAGGTATTTATAGCCTTGGCACAGTGTGTGAAAATCGTATCCCTAATTGCAAGCTGCCAAACGCTAGTGCTATCAAAAACAAACCAAAGGGGTATTCGGCCGAGTACGTAGGCTCCTCATATGGAGTCGAAATATGTAATGTGCTGTGGAAAGGCAAAAAGGCAGTTCGCTTGTTGTCGACTTATGTGGGTGTTCAGCCATTTGAAAGGGCTAATTCGCTTGAAGGAAAAGCAAAGACTGCTCGTAAGCGAAACATCGAAGATTGCCCACAAATTATTCGCGAATATAACGCTCACATGGGCGGCGTAGATATAATGGATGGACTTATGGGCCGCTATCACATCAGAGCTAAAACCCGGGATGCTGCCACTAAAATTTTTTACCATTTGATTGATATGGCTGCAACCAACGCTTATGTTTTGTACAGGCGTATAGAAAAGGAAAGAGATAACATGGACAAATTGCTAGAGCTCCCGGATTTTCGCGAATCGATTGCTGAAGGTCTGGTGACATTTCAAACCAAAAACTCTCCAGGTGGTCCAATCAATCGATCATCACAAGGACGGACAACCCAGTCTCCATCCTCTGAGACAGAGGAGACAATGCAGTCTCCACTCTTTCAGAGACCTTCGCAGTTAAACCTCAAACAAGGCACAAAAGCGAGCCATCCAAAATCGGACTTGCGGTTTGACCAGCTTAACCATTTTCCGGATTGGTTGGATCGACGTAGTGGAAAAAAATGGTGCAAATACTGCAAAATTTCTCAAACGCAGTGCATTTGCACAAAATGCAAGCTGCATTTGTGCTGCACATCCAAAAAAAATTGTTTTTCAGAGTACCATAAAAGAAAATAAAAAATTTACTTTGTAATTTGGAAAAATATTGTATACAAATAGCTTAAAATTTAGCTAATATTAGCGGGTCAAAGGTGGTTTAAAAATGTAATTTCCATGGATGTCAGCACTTTTAAGAACTATTTTGAAATCTGGAAATCTCAAATGTTTTCCCCGGCAGTAACTCAGTGTGACCGTACACCAACCCCCTTAAAAATGCAAGCTTTGCCCAAAATGTAGTGGTATTTTTCCAGCACCCTGCCACACCCACACTCTCACCCACACATTCGTCGCTGCAAAAGTGTTCCAATATTTATTGCAAAAATGCTGTGAAAATTTATTATTTGCTTAAATTTAGTGCTCAATCGTACGCAACGGATGGCCGCGAAGGCGTGGGCAGTGAAATTCGCGAGCAGCAGCGCCGAAAATGCAGCTAAAAACAAACGCGAAAAACGATGAAATCTAGTCAACCAAATTTTGTGAATGGAAGGGGAAGAGAAGAGACGAGGCTACAACGACAACAATAGGGCAAAAACGAAAAACGCAAATAAAAAGTGACACGCAGAAACAGCAACAGTGCAATCTACTTAAATATACTACACAAATATTCAAAATATAAATACAAGTGACAAACAAATCAAGCAGAAGTCAAGTGAGTGTGTGTGCGTGGGTGAAGTGTCTCTCTCTCTCTGTCTTGCTTACTCCCCCTCTGCGTTGTTTTTGTTCTAGTGGGGTTGAAAAGCCATTGCCTGCATAACGGTTAACGCGTGACGTGCGATCCAAACAGCAGTCAAGTGCACCACCCCCTCCTACTCCCCCCTCTCTCTTTCTAAGAGAACCCCTTTTAAAAAAAGAGAAAACATAGATCTGGGATCTATATAATCATTATTCATCATGATGGACAACGACGACGCCCTGCTCAACAATGGAGGCCCACAGTCTGGAGCGGAGACTGTCTACGGAACCGAGGACAACAATATGGTCATGTCGGAAAAGGTAATTTCCACCCACAAGTCAGTCTATTCATTAGTTTTTTGCACTGATAATGCAGAAAAAATAACTAGATCACTTTGGTGCTGGTTATTTTAAATCACAATATTTATGTCGCTTTATGGATTGAGGTTTTTTTTTTTTTGATAAGATACAACAAATTTTAAATTAAATTTAAAACTATCGAAAATGCTAGAATAGCGTTTTTAGTTTTAAAATTTTTTTTTTTTTTTTTTTTTTTTATTATTAATTAATTAATTCTTAAATTTCTATATTTCAGGAGTCAGCCCGTTACTCGGTTTCCTAATAAAATTCATGAATTCATATCAATCTTAATTTATCACTTAGTTATTTCTGATACTGACACATGCGGGCAGGTCTGATTCTCCCTTTAATTTGATAACACACTGTGCGTATAATCTTTTCTTGGGCCTTTTCTGCTCCTTAACATCCACAATCTCACACATTCACATGAAGAATGAGGAACAGGCACAAACACCAGATAATGAGGCTATAAAAGTGTCCCAAGCGGAAATGCTACAATCGCAGAAAAATGCTTTCATTGCTCTTCGTCTCTTTTTCTCTCTCTTTTATACGCTTAATTATGTAAAAACGCATTGAACAGTTGTTTACTATGCATCAGCTGAGGTCGCTGGTCATTGACATTCAAACTGGCGAAAAACAGCAACTAAAAAGGGAAAAAAGGGGAGATAGAGAGAGAAAGAGAGCAAAGGAGAGTTAAAAAGCCGGGGACCAGAAATCAATAAAGTCAGTGCGTTGGTCCTCAAATTTTATGACCAACTCACGCAATCCCTTGCAGAGAAAGAAAATGTTAGGAAAAACTTAACAAAGCTCTTAATTTTTTAAGAAAATGTCGTATCAAATCATCTAAAAAAAAATCCTTCTTAATTTAAAGATAAAATTTAAATAAACCTCTTTTACTCTTATAAAAATTCCCTGTAAAAATAATTGCCATGAAGGCATAAACCAATATTCAAATTCCAAACTTCAAGCTCATAAACCATTGTTTTAAAATCTTTAAACATTTAATAACATCCCAGATTTTAAGTTCAATTAAAGTGTAGGACTACACTGAAGATGATCGATTTTTATGGCCATAAATTCCACATTGTTGCCAGTTAGCCTGTTTGCATTCCATTACCCCAGCCTGCAGTCTAGTTTATTTTTTTTTTCACCCCAATTCTCTGATTGATTTTGCACTTTATCAGCTTCAGCAGCTTTAATCGGGCTATGCAAATTAAATCAAAGAGACAGTGACCTCCCCCCACTTGTAACACTCATATAGAGTGTGTTATTTCCTTCCCTTCCTAAATGAGCTCATCAGGTTCTCCTAGCACATGTTCCGCTGATAAGCTACCTGTTAATTGAGTAATGAGTTCGCAGCAATTTCAAGCGGGAAGCACTGCTAACACACCGATGAAAACTTGTTTCTTCGGCCCCAACAACCGCAGAAACACTTTGTGAAACAAGTCTAGCCAAAAATGTTTGAATACTTAACTTGTTGGCCTTATAAGAGTGCCCAACCTTGGTCGAATGACGAGTTTTTTAGAGAGGGGAGTTGGCGTGCAGTGGAAATGCCATGAAACCCTATGTAAAAACTAAAAAGTTAATTGAAAATTTATTTTAGCTTTGTATTGAAAACAAATGTTGCATGGATGCATCAAAAAACAAATAGTAAAGTTAAAATAGTTTCAGTTTTTATAAACATTTAAATATTTATATTAACCTGAAAATGTTGATAATATCATTATGCATACAGGGTTATCATATAATCTTCATAAGTCCTTCATTGTTATTTAATTAATTTTTAATTTTACACATTTTTCGTAAATAATTTGCACAGCACTCATTAACTCATCAAGCACTTAAATCTTATTTTGGGTTTTATTTTTTACATTTTCAGTTAAATTAATTTGTTTATATTTTGTTTCTTACGTGTCCTTTACACCTTGTTTTTGTTCTTTTCTTTCTATTTCAGAACGAACAGGTTGTCAGCATCGTGAGTTATCCAAATTTTTCGTTTGTGGTCTATTCAATTTCTCCCCTATATTATTTTTGTTGTTATTCACCACTTAATATGTAAATGCACGATGTATAATAGTTTTAACCACTTTCTTAATTACCATATTACACGCCTAATAATTGTTTGTTTTCTGTTTTGTTCTCTATTTAAAATTTAAGACCGAGAAGGTGTCAACCTTAACCTTTCTCGGTTTTATAATTTAGCGGGAATAATCTTATATTTTTCCTTTCTTTGTTTATTAACCGAATGCATGACTGGGGGCTTTTTATCACGGGGGGTTTCATAAGGTCATATTTCAAGAGCTTTCCATTCATAAAAACGCGGCCACAAACCGCAATTATGTTAACCGATTTAATAAAGCTATTAAATGGGAGCTCCCAACTGTCTTTACTTTTTACTCTCTCTGTTATTTGTAATCATGTTTATTGTATTGTACGTAAAAACTTATAAGGAGTCTGTTTACGAGCGGTACATCTTGATTACCTTAGCATTTAAATTTTTGTTGTTAATTAATAATTTTCAATGCCTTTTTAAGGGGTTTTAAAGTTAGTTCTATTGTTTTTGTTACCCTACTAATCAATAACACTTATTGTTCCCTCTTAAACTCCCCAAAACCAAAGTAAAATCGACTGATGCACATCGAATTTTTCTTCTTTTTTGCCATGTGCCACGCCCACTTGCAGGTCCAGCAACTGGCGGGTAGCATTTATCAGGAGTTCGAGCGGATGATCAATCGGTATGACGAGGATGTGGTGAAGAACCTGATGCCGCTGCTGGTGAACGTGCTGGAGTGCCTGGATGCCTCGTATCGCATTAATCAGGAGCAGGACGTGGAGGTGGAGCTGCTGCGCGAAGACAACGAGCAGCTGGTGACACAATACGAGCGGGAGAAGAGCGCTCGCAAACAGTCCGAACAGAAGGTGAGTTAGTTAGGGTATTGTTAAAAGCATTTAAATACAAAAATTGTATTTTAACAGCTATTGGAGGCAGAGGACCTTGCCGAGCAGGAGAACAAGGAGCTGGCCACGCGTCTGGAATCGGTGGAAAGCATTGTGCGAATGCTGGAGCTGAAGCACAAGAACAGCTTGGAGCACGCGAGTCGACTGGAAGAGCGAGAGGCGGACCTCAAGAAGGTGGGCAGTTAGGATAATGATAAAGGGGAAAATATCATAGAGAATCTGAAATAAAACCCAATTTTCTTCTTGTCCCACCTAGGAGTACAACAAATTGCACGAGCGTTACACGGAGCTGTTCAAGAACCATGTGGACTACATGGAACGCACCAAGATGCTGATGGGCTCCACGCACTCCCAAATGAGCACCGCCTCCGATCGCATGGATGTCAGTCGAGCGAGGCTTAATCCTGTGGCCCGCAGCTCAGGACCTGTTTCCTATGGCTTCGCTTCGCTGGAGAACTCAGTGATGCTGGACACCGAGACCATTTGCAGTGTGGGCAGTCAGTCAGACGACTCTGGACCGCCGTCGCTGCAGAATGAGATGGACAATCTGAGCGGAACAGTGGAACGAGGCGCTGCCACCGATGCACTGCAGCAGCAGCACCAAGCCACCTCGCCCCAGAGTCCCGACAGTCCCGTTGTGCCAAATGTGCCCACAAACGGTAGGTGCAGGGGTCCCAAGGACCGCAAACCTTTGCTTACTATTTAACCGCTCACCGTACTAATATTTCCTCTCTTCTTTTGATTTTTGTGTTAACTCAACTAAACAAAACACACCGAAACTCCGAACAACCTAATCCAAATCCCCACCCCAGTTGGTCGATCGACCACCAAAAAGGAGCAGCGCTCGGATAACAACCTCTACCAAGAGCTGTCCTTCCAGGACAATGAGGAGAGCGAAGAGAATGAGATTGTCACAGGTGAGAAGTCCGGGAGATATTTTTGGGACTACTTTGCACAACAAATGTTGCTAATCAAAGGTGTTTTAGAAAGGATTTTTAGTATAAAAGTCAAGAAATATACTTAAAATCCTTTTTACACCTAAAACAAACTCAAAAACAATGCGTTTAAACTCTACTAAATGCCAATATCCTTTTTCATCCTTTTGTTTTGCTTTCCCGTGTACTAAAATACGACAATCACAATAATGGAACTCAACTCCTTGTGTCCAAACCCTTCAGGCAGCTGGGTACATCCCGGAGAATATGCGTCCTCAGGTAGGTACCACTCAACCACTCAAGACCATCAACCACAGAAGCAAGAGCAAAGCCTAGTTCAAGAAACTCAGCCACAAGCACCATATAATTCCTACATATATGGATTCATCTATATAACCTGTAAATACATCAAATATCATGCGAGATTCGACTGAACAGTCTCAGAAAAAGAGTGTTAAGGATCTTCACTAGTTGCATATTTTATGTGTATTTCCCTTGTGATAACTGTTGAAAAATATAAGCCCGAAGTGTGTCAGCCCGCTAAAAGCCATTAGCAAAAAAGAAAAAATATTAAAATTTAGAAAAACAAATAAAATTTTACAACATGACCTCTAATGAAATTTCTCTTTCTTTTATGCCGAATTCTACTTGACCAAATCCCAACCATTTCGTTTCCTTCCACAACAAAACAAAACACAATTTCTCTTGCAATTACTAAACACAATCCACAAACAACAACTATATTTGCCTTGTATTGATCCTTTGAAGCTAACGACAATTATTTTGGTAAGTCTAAAGTGCGCTACAAACACCCTCATAACAATTGATAAAGTAGCTTTCAATATTTGCAATCGTAGTTATATCTCATTACCCTTTAGCATCGTAAGTAGTTATTCCTTAAATCGTCGTTCAGCATTGTTCCTTTGTAACTTCAAAAATACATTTTTTTACTTTGGTGTGTGTTATGACCTAGGACATTCGCTGGTTGGATTTGTTACATATCATTTGGTTTTAGTTTCTCCATTATCTCTGATTGATTTGGTAGTTTTTGGTTTTGGTTTTCTCTTCCTATTTTGATAAATGCAATATGTGAAGGTTGCCGACATTTTACGTGTTAGTTTAATTTTATTTTCATTTTTAACATCTGTAGAACGCATTAAATCCAATTTCATTTCACAACTTACACTTTAGTTTAACTTGCGTTGTCAATATGCTTTTACACTTATTTTGTACACGAATCTCTTACCAATTACATGTTATTTATTGAGCCCTTCATCAATTTCCAGGAATGGGCAAGGAGGTGGAAAATCTCATCATGGAAAACAACGAGCTGCTGGCCACTAAGTAAGTGTCACTAATGATGTCCCCTGTAGGGAATCAATTAGCAAAAACCAATTAAAATCTTTGCCTTTTTCAACCCTTACAGAAATGCGCTCAATATTGTGAAGGACGATTTAATTGTCAAAGTGGATGAGCTTACTGGAGAGGTGGAAATCGTTCGCGAGGAGCTCAACGCTATGCAGCAATCGAGGACCAAGTTGAGACAGCGCATCAGTGAGCTGGAGGATGAGCTCAAGAAGGTCAAGGAGCAGGTCAAGCAGCAAAGTGAGTCTAGCATATTTCCAAACAGGGGTTTTCTTAAAAATACTAATCCAAACATATTTTAGACACCGAACAAGAGGAGAACGATGTGCCGCTGGCCCAGCGCAAGAGATTCACCCGAGTTGAGATGGCCATGGTGCTGATGGAGCGTAACCAGTACAAGGAGCGCTTGATGGAGCTCCAGGAGGCTGTGCGTCTCACAGAAATACTCCGCGCCTCACGTACAGTAGATAATTTAGACAGGAAGTCGAAGCAGAGCATTTGGAAGTACTTTAGTAATCTTTTTACGTGAGTTTTACCGACGAATTCTTTTGCATATTCTGGTTCTAAAATAATGTGTGTGTTATTTCTTTGACAGCCCCTCCAACCGCCCAACGGAACGCGTTGCGGACGGTCTCGGAGGGGGGCCGATGTTTCGTCACACCGGCGGAGGAAGCCCTGCCCATAGCCACGGATCCCCAAGTCGAGGAAGTGGAGGTGGGGACAATCGCCTGGCCCTAACCAGCGGCCAGCCGCCAGTGCATCCGGCCAGCGCTGGTCTCGCCAATGCCCTTGTCATGCCGAAGGATTACGCTGAGGAGGGAAGCTCGGAAAGGATTAGTGCGAGGAGGAGAGAGCAGTACCGCCAGCTACGCGCCCATGTCCAGAAGGAGGATGGCCGGCTGCACGCCTACGGCTGGAGTTTGCCGATCAACAAGGCCAGCCAGGAGGCGAATCCGAATCGTCATTCGGGCGGTGTACCCGTTCCCGTCTACTGTAATCCCCTGGCAGAGGCCTCGCCCCACATGAAGGTATTCTGTGCGGCTGGGGTTAACCTCCATGGAGGCTTCACCAAAAACGGGACATCACTTATACCTGCCAACTCACCGTATGCACCAAAGTCTACGCTCAAGATTGCTGAGATCACCAGTCCGACGGCGGACCAGAGCATGGAGGCTTTGGACAGACAGATGGCGAGGGCCAGCCTGGAGACTCTGGAGCCGGAGACGCAGCTCAGTTCGTTTGTGTGGATCTGCACTAGCACACATGCCGCCAGTACGGTCAGCGTGGTGGATGCAAATCAATCAGCCACCGTCTTAGATGCCTTTCCCATTTGCGCGTCGCATTTGCTTTGCATAGCCTCTGTTCAAGGAGCGATGGAGAGTGACTATGCGCTGCTGGAGCAATCGGAGGTGGTCAAGGCGGGTGAAATGTTGCAGCGACCAGGAGAAGGTGCGGAGTTACTCGGCAAAGTGGAGTTTGTACGGGTTAAACCAAAGTCGGAGGATGAGCAAAACAGCAATGCTAAGCAGCAGCAGGAGGAGGAAGAGGCCAAGGAGGCCACTGAGAAGTCCAACGAGCAACTGCCTGTTGTCGATGCCGAGGAGCCGCTGGGCAATGTGGAGGCCATCAAAATAAGACAGGCACTGCCAGGAGCTCCTCAGCGACTCTCCACGGATGGAAACCAGACGACAAACAACAACAATGTGGTGTTTGCCACCAAATCGCTGAATCCCATACTTGAGACCAAGGATCGCGAGGAGCCAGCGATGACTTCTGTGGGTCCCACGATGTGGCTGGGTGCCCAGGATGGCTGGCTGTACGTGCACAGCAGCGTGGGAAGGTGGCACGAGTGCCTGCATCGGGTTCTCTTGCCGGATGCTGTGCTGGCGATTGTGCATGTCGAGGCGAGGGTCGTTGTGGCGCTGGCCAATGCCCAGCTAGCCGTGTTCCGCCGCCAGACAGACGGCCAATGGGATCTGAATAGCTATCACCTGGTGACGCTCGGTGATCGCAACCATTCGATACGTTGCCTCTGTGTGGCCGGCGAACGCATTTGGGCGGCCCACCGCAACAAGATCTTCATCGTTGACCCCGTATCGCTCAACATTGTGCACTCGCTGGACGCGCACCCACGCAAGGAGAGCCAGGTGCGCCAGATGGCGGCCACAGGAGCAGGGTGTATGGGTGTCCATCAGGTGAGTTCTTCTCCGTTATCCCTGGGAGTTTTTGTATTTTTATGGTTTCGATCCCTTTTAGATTGGACTCAACGCTGCGGCTGTACAACACGCACACGTTCGAGCACAAGCAGGACGTGGACATTGAGCCGTACGTGTCCAAGATGCTTGGTACCGGTAAGCTAGGCTTCAGCTTCGTCCGCATAACCGCGCTGATGGTCTCCTGCAATCGGTTGTGGATCGGCACCAGCAACGGCGTGATCATCTCGGTGCCACTGGCCGAGGTGCAGCAAAAGACGTCATGTGAGTGTTTTTTTATTAAGTTTAATTTCCTGTAAAAATAGCAATCAATATATATTAATATTACATTTTTCCAAAGAACATTAAACTAAATGTCATGATATTTTTTTCAGCCGATCCCCATGGTCAGATGCCGCTGTGCTGCATGGCCAACGCTCAACTTTCCTTCCATGGCCACCGGGATGCGGTGAAGTTCTTCGTTTCGGTGCCGATGCTGCAGCAGCCGAACCTCAACGGCGGACTTACCTTCAGCAACAAGCGGCCCGATATGCTGGTCATGTGCGGCGGCGAGGGCTACATCGATTTTCGCATAAGTAAGTGGCCACCGAGTCCGCCGGATCAGACGGATCGGCCAGCGAAGCTCTGACCCGTGTATAACCATTCCATATTCCATCCCATCTGCAGGACATGATAAGTTCGATGCTAGTGATAATGCAGCGCACTTGATAGTTTGGAAAGTCGATACGTAAGCTTTTCATTTTAATTTTCTTTCGTTCTTTGCTTTTGTTCTTTTAGTTTTTTTTACTTTGTTGAATGCTTAATTATCTTTGCTTTTTTGTTTTTGTCCTAATTTGATTTGCTTTGTTTTGCCCTCGATGCGATTTAATTGTACTATTTCTGCCCCATCCGTAGAACCTTCAATCTGTAGCCGGATGGTATCCCAAAAGTGGATTGCAGCATTTTTCTCAGCCGTGACCTGAACTGAAATAGACCGCTAAGCAGGTTTACGCAAGTCCCTTTATAATTTTATTCATGTTTTTCTTTGATGTTTCAATCGGCACCAGTTTTCCCACCTTCACAGTGCGTTTCAAGGCTGTAAGACGGTTCAAACCCAACTACCCTTCGGTCTTCTGGTTCTGAAGCACACTTTTTGTTGTCTAAGCACATTCCACTGCCCTTCCGCACAAAA
Source organism: Drosophila oshimai (assembly GCA_018150695.1). NCBI lineage: Eukaryota > Metazoa > Arthropoda > Insecta > Diptera > Drosophilidae > Drosophila > Drosophila oshimai. The sequence continues at coordinate 742,319 of JAECWM010000147.1, read as the reverse complement.
ACCACACAAACTGAAAAGTTTTCATTGGTGTACCGTGGTCCCTTGTCCTCAAACATTTCCTTTAATCACAATATTTAAGTATTAGGGTTGGACATTATATATATTATTTGTATATTATTTGATATTCCTTTTTGTAATAATATTTAGCTTTTAAGCTAATGTAACTAATCATTTTATTATAATTTTTTATTTGCCTTTAAAATTATTATTTAACAACTGATTTTTTATCTTAGAAATTTTATTTGTTATTTTGTTACAAAAAAGTGTACAAAGACTTGTGTACAAACTTCTATAAAGATTGGTGCACAGTTCACTAAAATGCTTACAAAAAAATTGAGCAAAATAACTATTATAACACCCAAAGACTTACCAACTGTATTGTGCCCTGAATAACCTTTGTAAATTATCAAAAAAAAAAAATACTTTGTAGTTTTGCATCGCAGCACTAACCCATCATTCAGGTTATTTTTGTAAACATCACTTTATAACTAGAAAAGTAATTGTGATTAATGGACTCTTTGCAGATGATAACGACATGGAGAACAGTATTCAACTGGAACCAAATCAAACGATCGAAAATCGAGGCGATAAGAGTTATTTGATTGTGTGGCATGTTAGTCAACGTTAAAACCGATTCTTTGGTTTAAGTGCAAATGAATATTTATAACAGTTGCACGAATACGTATATATTTACATGTATAATCTTATAATACGATTGTGTAACTACACAGGCTAGCGAAAGAATTACCTTAAACTTTAGTATTTACCTAACCTACCTTAAAAACTACCACGATGACAAAATGGGTTCTATAAAATAATTTAGTTAAACAATTTCAAATTTAGGCCGCGAGGCTTCCCCAATTGTTTCTTATTGCTTCAATTAAACCAAAAACCAAACCTGCAAAGTTATTTGTCAGTGATAGCCGGCTAAATATTTCATGATATATATTTAATAAATAGAGTGTACTAAGATTTAAATTTGTAAATTTTATGCGCTCTGCTGGCAGCAAGTTATGTATTTTGCATAGACACAAAAACACCACATTTACATTTAAATATAAATATATCTAAATACGATATGGAAAAGTGCGCCTTTTCAAGGGAATTTCTACGTGATTCTTTGTCCAAATACACAAAAAAAAGTCTAAAATAATACGAATGTTTTTTTGGTTTCTATAAATGTTTTCCGAATTGCCAATTTTTTTTTATGATTAATGACTATTTTTAAATTAAAGTGCATTGCAATTTTATTTTATGAATGTTAGTTTTAGAAAAATTTTCAGACCCTCAATTTGGTGACTTTCATTATTAGACTAGTTTAAAAAAAAATATAATAAATTTTAAAGTGCATAACTCAACAAGTAATGATTTTTTCAAAAGTTTACTTAATTTCTATTATCTTATATATATTTTGTATCAAAATAATGTTAACTTTGTTTTTAATTTAAATTAGCACTTGAGTACGCCCTTTGCTTAATTACACATTCCTATTGGGCATCGAATGAAAAGCAAAAATATCCTCAGTGATATCGTCGGACCAACTTCTTCAAATCCTCCAATTCCATGGTTTAAGCTTTTTTATTTTCGCGCCGTAAGGGCCCAAATTCTCTATTGGGTTGAGTCAGGACTGTTTCGGCCTTTAAAAAAAGGCCAAGGAAAAAAATGGAGTAATTGAATGGTCACGAGTCCTTTTTCGATGCAAATTCAATCTATGGACCGATGCCTGCAAGGGGCCGTAGAAAGGGAACGATATTTAAAAGCTATTGGAACCGTTAAGCAATCACCATACATTATGATATAGGGTTGCATATCTAAATATAAAACTAAATAAATTTTATTGATCCAGGGTATGGGGAATGCGGGAAAATATAAAGATATAATATTAAGTGTGTGCCTAGCTTTAGGCAATTAGTGAGAGAAAAAAATACTATTTTCAAGATGATTCTGCACCTCAGGCTCGACTGTAAGTAATTCGTTGAGCTGTTGTTATTAAAACAACTTTATTAATTAATTTTGACCTTTTTTAACGAAGAAATCAAAATCAAAGGAAGAATTTGACATTAAGTCCCTAAACGACCTCAACCCAATAGAGATGTCTGGGACCTTACGGCAGCGAAAATAAAAAAGGAAGCCTAAACCATGATAGAATGGTGGATGTGATAGAAAAAGTATGGTCCGACGATATCACTGAGGAATATTTTAGCGCTTTGTACAATTCGATGCCCAATAGGGTATAATGTGTAATTAAAGCAAAAGGCGTACTACAAAGTACTAATTTAAATTAAAAAACAAAATTAACATTATTTTGATACAAAATATATATAAGATAATAGAAAATTAAGTAAACTTTTGGAAAAAAATCATTACTTGTTGAGTATATGCACTATTAAAATTATTATAATTTTTTTCTTAAACTAGTCAAAATTATGAAAAGTCACCAAAATTGATAAGGGTCTGGAAAAATACCTTTTCTAAATAACTATCATTCATAAAATAAAAATTGCAATGCACTTTTATTTAAAAATAGTCCATTAATCAATACAAAAAAGAATTGGGCAATTCAAAACATTTATAAAACCCCAAGCAAAAAACATTCAAGTATGTGAATATTAGACTGCGGCTTTTTTTGGCGCTGGGTGTATGTAGTAGAATCTTAATTTCTTGTATCTATTTTTATATTTTAATGTGAAACGCGATGATGAGCAATTTATGTTTAGTTATTTTGTTAAATAATTTTAATATTTAGTTGAAAAATTTCAAACCCTAACTTTGTTTGTTATTCAGTTGTTTGTAAGCCTATGTTTAGTAATAAAACAAAAACTGACCAAAACTCTTGCTTTTAAACCTACTTTTGATGGCGCCAGGCAAGTGATATTTATGTTTTGCAATGACAAAAAAGTTTATAAAGTACGCATTCGTATTGGCTTTGGCTTGACTTGGAAAATAAATGATGATAACAAAATGATATAAAACAATAATTTCAGCAAATATGTACTGTAAATAAAGACCGAAAAATTCATAAATATCAAGTATTGATGGAAGTTTTATAACATTTTTATTACTTATGTTCAACAGGTTATTCTGAATGCATTAAATGTGCAATATCGGCCTTCCGGGTTTGTTATTCTATTTAACCCATTTCTGAAAGCCCTGTTATCTACACATACGACAACGCCTCTGCTTTAAAGATAGGTTTTTTTTTTTCTAGTTGGTTTCGTTTGTATTAGTTTGCCAATTTCGATGAAAAACGAAAATACATTTAATTATGTAGTTACATTAATGTTTATTTTTGTACTTTAAGTTTAGTTCCATAACTCTCCAGCGCTCTTCCGCTTCCAGCTCCATTTGTTTAACTTTAAGCATGGCTGCGATATCCATTTCTTTTAGTTTTATCTGGAGTTTACTATACATACTCTTCTCCATTTCTCGAATTCGAAATTCCATCATTTTTAATTCTTTCAAAGTTCTTTCGTTTTGGATAGAGTTTCTTAGGATCTGACATAGCAGGTTCAGGTAATAATATACTTTTGGACTTCGAATGTGCCCACAGCCAAAATACCAAGATAACCCCATTTCCTAGAATTTCATCGATGACTAACTGCGATAGTACAATTCGTAAGTTTTTGGTTTGTCTTTGTGATTGTAAGTGCAAGAAATTGTTATCATTATATTATCTCTCCCCCATCCTCAAAATCAGTAGTTGTTTTGGGTCTCTCTTCACAAAAAAAACAGTATCAACAAAATTTTGCTTAGATCGCAAATTTTGAGCCCAGAAAATCCCTTAAAAACTAAACTTGATAGCTAAGATAAACAAGAATCAAAAACTCCAAAGTCATCAAATTCTTTGGTCTTCCATTTTTTTGCTACGTCCTGTACTTCTATACTTTGTTGATATTTCGATTCTAGGTTTGGTAAAAAATAGAGGTTTTTTCTTGCCCCTTGCAATAAAAAACGTTGTTTACATAAGTATACATTTCAAATGCAGTTATATAAGGCTTTCTTTACTTCAGAATTTAGTTTATGCATACAAGCATATTTGTTCTTACAAAAATACATAGTTTGATTAAATATAGGAAATATAGGATTAAAACTAAAACTTTGAGTTTATTTTAAAACAACATAATTTTCCACTTCACTTTTTTCATTTTCAGCTCGTCATACCTCAACGTACTGGTAAAAAATAAAAAGTCGGTTAGCTCAAACGGTTTGAATTCGGGGAAATCCCGAAAAACATATAACATGAATATTTAATGTACATGTATGTACACTTTACATTGTACACGTTGGTTTTAACATGGTTGTTTTAACTGTCAAATATATATAAAAGTACTTGAATTTTTTGGCACTTCGTAGCTAAAAATAAAAGATTTTCACTAACATTTCATGTTTTAAAGACAATTTAAATATGGGTTTCTTGACCGTCTTGTAAATTTTAAAGTTTTTTTTTTACTGCGCCATTTTTATTTTTTTTACGTAAACAAATATTTTATTAAACTTCGCGTTTTTGTTATTCTTTTGGGTATTGTAGCTTGAGTTCAATTCGAGTTCTGCACCAGTAACCTTTTTAGCTCCAATTTCTTTGTCTCCAGCTCAATTTTTTTATATCCAGCTCGGCTTGTCTCAATTTAAACATGGCTTCGGTTTCCTTTTCTTTTGCTTCAATCTCCATTTGCTTGGACCGCAACATGACTGCAGCGTCTTTTTCCCTCATTTCCATCTCCATTTGTTTTATCTTCAGCATGGCCTCTATATCCATTTCTTTCAACCGTATTTGCAGTTTTTCATCCACTTGCTTCATTTCTTTCTGATTTTCTTCATCCATTTTTTTTAGTCGTATTTGATGTTCTTCATCCATTTTCTTCAATTCCATCAGGTCACGTTGTTCAATCGTTTTCAAACGAATTTGACTGCGCTCATTTTTTAATTCATCTATTTCATTGTATCGTGATCCAATGAATCTCCAAACACTGTCGTTAACATCACTAAACCCGTTGTGACAATACACTCTAGGCATTTTATGCAATATGTTTTTGAATTAATTGACTCGATCACAGAAGTATTCCATGTAGGATTGCATACAAATGTATTAATTTATACCACTTTTTCCTTGGTCGTGGAATAATATGCGTTTAATATAATTTCGGTGACTGGTCACACTGTGCGTCATCAGCTGTTGCTGGAGTTTATATTTTGCGTCTTAATGCGGGGAATCCCGAAAATATGATCAAACACCAAATATATGAATGAAATTAAACACTTGCATTTTATATTTCAAAACAATTTTAACGTAGTTTCGTTTACTATATAGAAATTTGCTGTATAAATAAAACATAATTTTTTATGAATATAGAAGAACATTTTATTAATAAAACTTCTTGTTGGTTTATTTTGTATTGCGTCTTCTAGTTGATGGTCATTATTTTCTCAAATAATTTTTCCCAGCTCATTTTCCATAGAACTTTTTCACTTCAAGCTCCATTTTCTTCATTTCCATCTCCATTTGTTTTACCTTCAACATGGCTTCGACGTCCATTTTCTTTAAACGTTCTTGATGTTCATTTTCCATTTTTTTAGTCGTATTTGATGCTCTTGATCCATTTCTTTCAACTCTCTCCGGCCATGTTGCGCAAAATCTTCTTTACGAAGTTCGGCGCTCTCTTGAGTCCATTGATGTTTCCATAACCTTTCCTCTAATTCAGTCACGTTGGGCATCTTTTTCATAACGGTTTGAGCAACAGGCAAGCCAGACCAAAAAAACAACATACAGCGACCACCGTCCACCATCCTAAAAATGTTCGAGCAAAGCAAAAGGCAAAAGCCAAAGTATTTTTTTGTTGCAAATCTCGGGACCGAGGTAATGAGCTCGCAGAGTCTGTAGCATTGTTTATAATTTCTTCACGGATCGCTGAACGCCAGCCGCAGCCGTTTTTTTTGTTGGCTAAGCTACTTCCGAAAAATATAACGGTTTGAGCAAGTGAGCAAATTGAGCCAGGGCGTGCCCATCTCTGCTCTAATACATGCATGTTGGCCATGTTAACGGTCTGCAAAGTTTTCTAACGATTAGTAAAGACAACGTATTATTTAAAATAACTTACTTTGGTAAATTAGTAGATAAAATTATCTTCTGTTGTCCTTTGGTCTTCTGTGTGGCGTGGTGATCGAGATCGTAGAATAACATAAAATGTGCTAATATTTATCCTTTCTTAATACATTTCTTAGAGTCATTGAATAAAGTGCTTCCACCACCTGGTCACACTGCGCACATCATCAGCTGTTTCTGGAATCTATTTACATTACTTTATTTTACTGCGCTCCACAGATGGATTGTAAACACCCTGATCATCCGTACCCATGGCCACTCTGAACGAAACGCTTCGCGCCCACTGGCTCATCTCGCTGTTCGGACTCATCCTGTTCGTGGCCGGGAGCATTATACTCTACTGGAACGAGGGACGCGCCGTGCACAATATGATGGCGTTGGACGAGGCGCATGCCGACATCTACTCCGTCCGCTTCACGGAGGAGGAGCAGGAAATTGGGCTGGATGGACGGATTATCCACCTCTCTGGCCCCATCCTCGTGGGCGAACCGCTGACCGAACCGGACTACAACATCCAGCTGCTGGCGGTGAAACTGCGACGCCGGGTCCAAATGTACCAGTGGGTCGAGGAGACCGTGTAAGTTGTCTAAAAGGAGTTGATTTCAGCATGGATAAAGGAGAGAATTCCTCATAATTACTCTTAGAATTTCTCTGCACAACGATTGTTGTTTATGAAACGAAATTATGAAATTTAGCAAATGTTTTACATATATTCATATACATATTTGGTTATTTTTAATTAACATTTGGAATACGCTGAGTACGTTAATATATCAAATACTCAAAAACCACCGATTATAACAACTGCATAAAATCTTCTTAAAATATTCTCCTTTGTTCTAAATAATTATTAAAATAAAAATAAAAAAAAAAATTTTTTTTTAAATCCTCTTTATTCTCCTGCAGCGAACACAACTATGGCGAGAGCGTGGGAACGACACAGTCGGACTCGCGTACCTACTACTACACGCGGGAGTGGCGGGACAAGATCGTAGACTCACGGAGCTTCTACAACCGCCACGGGCACACGAATCCCACCCACTTTCCTATCGAGAGCCACGTGCAGGTGGCAGATGCCGTCTACATCGGTCGCTATGAGCTGGGGGCGGAGGTGAAGGAAAAGTTCGGGAGCTACCAGGAGCTCACCTCGGACATCCGGCCGGAGGACAGCAGCGTGAAGCTGCACCTGGGCATTTACTACCATACCAACGATGTGTTCAACCCTGAGGTGGGTGACCTTCGCCTCCTTTTTAGCTTCGCGGGCATGGAGGGCGAGGAGTACAGCGTAGTGGGAAAACTGGCGGGCAACAAACTCGTGCCATACATCACCTCCCGCGGCGTTCCAGTGCTGCTCGTCTATCCCGGAGGACTCAGTGTCCAGGAGGTGTTCAGATTAGAGGCACGCGCCCAAGTGCTGCACACCTGGTGGTGGCGCTTTGTCGGTTGGCTGCTCATATTTTTCGGCGTCACCTGCAACACCAAAATTCTACGTCTGCTTTGTGAGTTTTTAACCTCTATTTAATAGATCCTATTCAATATCTCCAATGCTTTAAATTCTTTTTCATTTTCTACCTCTGCAGTTATCCATGTACCACTGTTGGTCGCCCTGGCGCCGGATCCACAATTCCCAGTGACGGGTAACCTGCTCATCGCCTTCTCCCTAGCATTGACCATTGCGGCAGTGGCGTGGATCCTGCACCGCCCTGTGATTGGTGCCTGCCTTTTTCTGGCGGGTGCCTCACCCTACGTCTGGTTCACCCGCAACCTGGTTGACTACCAGCGACTGGACTGACCCTCCTGCTTCCATCTGCATCTCATTTACAGGTTTTCTTTTGTTGTTAGACCCTTCACTGGAAAGACCACCTTCAAATTTTCATCTTATTTACAGGTTTTCTTTATTGTTGAATCTCCTTGTTAAGCTATCGCCATGTCATGTGCCATTTACCCCCGGCCAATAAAAACTTAATAACACTTAGTAACTAGCTAAACTTAAAACTCCCTGATGCCTGCATTCGTGGTGGTGCCAGCTGCTCCTCCTCCTCCCCCTCCCACATTGGGCTTGGATTCAGTGGAGGTGTGCACGCTGGGACTCTGGGATTTGTCCTGCTCCTCGTGTCCACTGGGCGGTTCCTCGTAGCGGACGTAGGGCTCGAAGCTGTTGTTGATTTGCACGGAGCCGCGATGCAGATTGTTGGACTCGGCCTCGAAGAGGATCTCGTTGATGAAGCGCTCGGCGAGGAGTCGCTGTTCGCGGGGCAACCTCTTCAGCTTGTGCGTCCAGGTGCGGGCGATGGACTCCTCCTCGGGATAAGTGCCGGCCAGATACTCGCAGGCAATGTTTAGAAGTTCGTCTGTGTTGTGGTTGGTCCCCACACCGCCTGCAGATCCTGCCGCTCCTGATCCTCCGCCCGGACACGGTGGCGTTTGCCTGGCTCGCTTGTTGGAAACATAGTCCACATGATTGGGAGCAGGTGGTGGCGGTGGAGGTGGCCCAAAGGATTTGTGGAACATCTCGGAGATGTTCGGTGTTTGTCCTCCAGCCCGAGGAGCAGGATAATGCAGGGGTGCTCCACTGCCCTCCAAAAAAGCGGTGGTGCAATTGCTGCCCTCGCTGAAGGCGAAGGAGGGCTCGTTCTTAAAAGCGGGATTTACGGCCAGGAACTTCTCCGAGTTGCGCAGGAAGTCCAGCTCCTGGAAGGTCCAGCACCGAGGGCTATGTAAGCTCCCGGCTCTCATCGCACTCTCCACCACTTTCAGTTCCTTTCGGTAGTTCGTCCGCAGGGTGTTGATTTTCTTTTTCACATCCTCCACGGTGGCGTCCCTCTTTAAATAGTGATAAATGGGCACCAGACGAAGATAGGCTTCCGCTCGCTTCTCCCGATTGGTGTAGTCCCTCAGGGAAGTGTCCCACAGCACGGGAAGATCCCTGTAGGTCTGGATGAAGGCGCGCAGGTAGTGGCGATTCTCCTCCGCCCCTGACATCACCTTCAATCCGTGGGGCGGCGGCTGGGGCAGCATTTTCCTCCTGGAATCTCAGCAGCAGGAGCAGCAGCCCACTCGAATCCTTACCAGCTGTGAGTCCTCCTGCAATCGGTGGCTCTTCACCGAAACCCTGCAAATCCTGTATGGACCTATTGACCAACTGTCAATGCGGGCAAACGATTGTTGTTGTTGTAATTGCGCGTTTGACAGAGTGTTTGACATATTGACGTAATGGCTGCTTGTGTGTGTGCAGGTGTCGTGTCGGTGTGCGTGACGATATAATATAGCAACAAGTGCGCAAGGGTGGCAACGCTGGTCGCTGATATCGATACATCGCTTGCGGTATTTTTTTATATGTTTAGTATTTAATGGTGGTTTTTTATGAAAAGTGGTTCAAAAAGCATTTCAAATAAACTATACACTATAATGAGAAAGTTTTCAAAAAATATAAATAACTATATTTTTAAAAACAAGCCAACTTGTGTTAGTATTTTTTGCACCCCCGCAGCTGGTGGTATATTTTGGCGCCCCCGCCACGGTCACACCGCGCGGCACAACTGCAAAATCGAAAACCAACCGGACGTGTTTGGCCGTTGAGTTTTGATTTGTAATTCCGACGCGCAGCCGTTGACGCGTGCCCAGGCAGTGCAATCCGTTTAAATTGTTCATCTTTTGTTAGTTAAAGTGTTTTTGCACAGGTACGCAGCATAGTGAAGGAAACACAAAAAGCAAGGCGACGCTGCCTGCGCGTATGTGTGTGTGTGTGCGCTGATTCTTTAGCGCTATTTAGTTGAGCAATTGTTTGTTAAGTCAAAGAAGATGCTACCCAAATGCACGAAAACAGTGACAAACTAATAAATATAAATAAACGAATCGAGTACAAACGAATTATTTGTCTCCTTGTGCGTTCGTCACCCAGTTAGTGTGAGTGTGAGCGTGTGTTTTTGTGTATGTTCTACGAATTATTCGCCACAACGTGAAGGAAGGGATCAGATCCATCGAAATGGAGACCATTGAAGAGCAATCCAAGTGCGGTGAGTACTGCGGGGGCAAGGGGGGCGTGGCAGGTCCAAATACCCCGCGAATATTTCATTTTTCAATGTCGCCCAAGGGGGGCGGAGGGGGGAAACCACAGTCGGGGCCAAAAGATCCTCATAAAAAATGTCGCTGGCAGCGAATAAATACGAGAATAAGTACATGTTAGTGCGTATGTGTGTGCGATCGGACTAAAAAAGCAACGGCAACGCGTCGTTGATTTTTTAAGCTTTATTTTTCTGAATTTATTTCGGTGTAGAAAATATTTATCTCATAAAAAGAATGTGTGTGCCCCTCTCCTCTACCCTCTTCTTTCTCCCCGTCCCTCTCTCTTAGCCGGCACTGTACTGCGAGAGCGGCACCAACAACAATAACCACTGAGGCGCCCTAACTGTAGTGAGAGTAGAAAGGACAGGCAATAACAACAAAACTGAGCAGTTCCTGTTATCAGTGCTGGTGACCTAGCCTTATTTTTAGCTAAGGAATTTAAAAGCCAATCTTAGCTAGTCTCCAATAAAAAAATGTAAAAAAAAAAAAAAAAAAAAAAATCATCTGGTTTTTTATTGTATCCCAGTATTACAAACATTTAAATTTTAAATTTTTTAGTCTTCATAACTTCATGTTGCAAAAAGTAATTTCTTTCAATTTAAAAACCCCATAAATTACATGGTTTACTTCGGTTTTCTCAACCTAAGCATTAATTAACAAACTTACGAGTAAAAATAAATTCCGGTCAATTCCATATCTAAATCAAAGGTTAATGCCTTAATTAATACGTGTAAATATGTTGTCTAGAAAGAATTTTTTCAATGGCGGCATAAACAAGTGAAATTATAATTAAATGTATTTTGTGTACATATTTGAGGTACAAATAAAGCGTATATCATTTAAAAGTTTATAATTTGCTAAGGTTTTATAAACAGAAAGAAAACTCGCCTTTGATGTTGTTTAGCTAAAAATGTGGCTATTTTTAAGAACTTTTCTGCCAGCTTTGTTTTTTTCACTCAGGTAGGAATAGATGTTATCCTGCTCTTCCCTTCTTCTTGCGCAGGCTTCCACATCCTTTATCCTTGCTCTCCGCATTTTCCGTTTCTGTTTTTACCGGGTGATTTACCTACCCCCCTGGTCGCTTACCTCGTATTCCTTTTACACATGTTGACAGGCCGCACATGCCTATAACTATGACTATATGGCCTGTAGTCTGAGTTTTCTGTCCCTCAATGCTAATGGCATTTTACATGCCCCGCAGACCTTCGGATCCGGTCTTCTTCTACGTCAAGGCTTCCACGGGATGCGTGATTTTATTACAAGATTTTTCTTAGATGAGTCGTCGGTGCTGTTTGACAAAAATTGCTACACGGAGAGAAAATCATTTGAATGTCAAATCCCTATTTGAATTTATTTGTTCGATTTAAAATATCAGTTAGGTAAACATAGTCTGGACCAAAAAAATGTTGAACATGAAATCTAACATTTTAAAAATATTTTGTTAGAAAGTAAAAATATTGATCAAAGTTATATGATAAAAGATTATTAGAATAATAGTAACGAGCTGTTTAGAAGTCTGTAATTTGGATTATATTATTAAAATTATTATAAATAAGATTTATAATTTAACAACTTAAGTCTAGTGAATATCCAAAAATTCATATTATCAATAATCATAAAACAATTTTTTGTTTCTAAGCTTTGTCATAGACATGAACCAGTTACCATATTTTTTGTCTCTCTGTAATGAGGCTGACCGCCCACAAAACCCACACAGCCCACTTCTTCCGATGGCTTTTCATTCCTCGGATGCCACTCAATTAGTTTTTCATCATGTTTCTGGCAGGCAGCCAGCGAGGAAAAGCAGAAGCGAAACAACAGCGGATTTCGCTCAGGCAGAAAGAAAGGAAATTCCCGAACGATGCAAAATGGTGGTCGCCACCTGTGAGTTCCTGCACATTTCCCACACTCGGCCATTTCGCTTACCATCATTCCCTTACCTTCTTCTCAGCCTGAGCCACCACCTGTGGCTATGCAAAGTGCGATTTCAGTGGTTCCCTGAGCCCGTCCTGCATTTAGTTATGTTTTAGAGCCCGATCCCCGAGGATCTTTGGGCGAAATGTTGCACTTGCCACTCGTTCAGTTCAACTTTGGTAGTCACTTTGGCAGAAAGAGCAACAAAGTGGTCACGGTTCAGCGACAGTCCGTTTCGTATTTCACATATGCCGCCGCCGAGGAAGTCAAGCAGGCGAAGCTCCGACAGGCTGCCCTCTGTCAGGTGTACGAGGATTTTACAGGTATTTAGGGAGTCCCAGATGAACCCTCCAGGTACCAGTTTCAGGGGTTGAAATATTCGCAAAAACATAAAGATACATATTAGTTCAGGGAGAGGGAAACTTAAGTAGGGTACAGACTTTCGTGAATCATCCACAAATCGAAAAACACTTGAAAAGGTGCAGGAACAGAAAAACTAACCAGAATATGAAGACTAAATATATCAATTTCAGCGGAAAACATTAAACTTAAATGTCGCGTTAGGGAAATATTTATTTAATCGTTATCAAAACAATTCGCGGAATCAAAGATTCATTTTTGTGCCTGGGTGTACGATAGTATTTTTTATTTAATCAGAAATCATAAAATAGTGCAAATATGTCAAATGAAAAGCTCACCACATTTAATGGTGTGAACATCTTTTTGTGGCTTTATTATCATCCAAATTTCTCCATTAATTCTGCATTCCCGGGGGGCCCATACCCTGTCCAAGTTTTTATTAGACTCCACATTCCCAAGATATTTCTACCTTGTAAACATTTTGGTAGTCCATAAATCCCCCGATTTCCATTAGGTAAATTGCATTGTTTATCGCTTGTTTTGGTAATGCATAGCTCGAATAAATATCTAAAAATTCCGAAACGTCAGAGAGAGAGTACGACACGAACTGCAGTTCTTCTTCTGCGGTTCCTGGACTTTGTTCAATTGCACAAGTGGCGAATGTCTCGCCAGATACAGATACGGATACAAGTGCCAGTGTACAGATATATAGATGCAATTGGCATCGGTTACAGCTGCACAATTCTGGATAAAATTAATGCAACAAAGCCGCCGTCGCTGTGGCCTTCTTCCATGTGTTGTGTCCATGTCGATTGGGGGTAAATGATTTGCACTTGAAAACATTTTCTAGCCCTAGTATTTTGCGTTGTTTTCATTTCGCCCGCTTTTCGTTGGGTGTCAAAAACTATGAGAGCGAAGGTTGCTTTCTTTCGGGGCTAAGAAATCGGCACAATTAAAATTGATGTCAACAGCTCGCAATTTGGCTGCTTAATGATCGACAGCGCATTGCTGGGGATTCTGCTGACTGTGCCCCATTCTCCATCTCTACATCCTCAAGGGGTTCTATTTTGGTTAGTCGCTCTGCTCTGGTTCTTCGCTTTTCTTTGTTTTATTTTGCACAATTTTCCCTCGATCTCTCTTGCCCAGTCTAGCACACTCAGTTGCATAAACAAACAAATCCACAAAATACCCGTAAATCAAACAAAATCTCCTTCCAGTGCCCTGTAAACAAAATCGAGTTGGAGGAGGATTGGTTGTTGAGTTGAAGGTGTTACAGAAATCGGGAAACAATGGAGCACGCTGTCAATTATTTATTTGTTTTGATAGTATGTAATTTGTAAAAATTGAATTGATTGTATCCAAACAACACTATTTAGGAGTAAATAAATATAAATTTGTTAGGATAATGTTTTGGTGGACTTTGAGTTTTGCTATCAAATTAATAGTCAAATAAATTTGATTTAAAATTCTTCCTTTAGTAAACTATTATCATAAGGTGAACGCTCAGTTATTAAGCTGCGTTATATATTTAAGTCAACGATAAATATATAATAATAAATATGATGAGTACTTGTCATCATGTTCAACCTTTAAGACATCAAGGGAAATCTTCTATTCGACCCTCATTGTCGACCTGCATTTATTTGCTTGATTTATATCTGACATGCACTTAACACCAAACCATGAGTATTTCTGAGTTTTAAGAGCACACAATGCCTGTTTCTGATTTTCTAATGTTTTTTCCATTTGTTTCGCCCACCAGAGATGTCCATTACAACGCTGCCCACTCGCATCTGTCTGGTGGGAGGCGTCGAACAGGATGTGGACACGCTGCAGGCAGCCGAATCCTTTGGCCTGCCCATCGTCACCTCTGAAACGGGCCTGGACATCATCGGGGAGTCCGACTGGCGGACCTTCTACGTGCTAGATGACTTTGAGGGTGCCAGTTTCGAGGCGATACACAAGCAGAAGGAATGGTGAGTACTAGTCACCGACACTAATAATAACTCGACGAAAGCTGAAGAACAAGAAGGCTGCTTAATTTAGACAAAACGGGTGGACACAAATCTGTCACATGTGGCTGGGCGGACAGCTAGCCATTTTTTCAACCCACTTTTTGGCTCTGAGGAGCCGAGTCAAGAGCCATTATCATCGCCTCCATCATGCTGAGCCGCAGCAAATTGAGTTTGAAATCGAGACACACGCATGGGGATACCACCTCCTCTCCAATTTCCCCTCTGGATCCATTCGTTAGCCACCGATTCTAAGATTGACAGCGTCAGCCATGCGCCAGATATATCAGCTGCCCCCCGTTGTCTTCCTTCCGTTTTTATACCCTTTCTTTTGGGTTTCAGCAATCTTTTTAGTTTTGATAAGTTTACCCGAAGAAAAAACTCTTTAATTAAGCGCCCCTAAACAATTAAATTTGTCTGTGTTTACAATTGAATCTGATTTGAATTCAATACCAGGAATAAAACCACTTTTGTTTGATATTCACAAATAAAAATCAATAATTTTTCTTTGTTTACATCAATTTTTATATCAATTTCAGTGTTACCCATTAAGAAAAGCTATGGGTTTCCCATTTTGATTTTTTTTTGTGTTTACAAGGGTTTTAAATGTAATTCCAAGAAATAACAACAAAAGATTACACCTGTTATGTATTTAAAAAATATTATAAACATAACTTTGTTATTACAAACCAAAAATTCCAGAACCAAAAGGGGAACCACTTAAAATTTCTCTAAAATACATTATTTATTTATTCAATAGAATATATAATTTCTATCCAAACCAGTTAACTTTAAGGGTATACCAACATCGACTTGTAGGAATGAGCTTGCAATCATTTTTCGCTTGCTACAAATTGTTGTCAAATTTGAAACTTGCGCAAATGTTTGCTCCTCCGCTCTATATGTGTTCGGTCCGGTTCTGTTTGGTTCTGTTCTTGATTTTTTGCACGCTTGATTAATTTGCCTGCTGCGTAGTAATAGCCGCAAATAACATGCACGCTTTGGATCCCACCCCCAATATCTTCCCCTTTTGGTTGACTGTTTTTTTGGGGACCAACCTCTGCCCTTGTCTCATTAGTGATTAACCATAATTCTGCCATAGTTTGGTTAGCCTTTATTTACGAGCTTTATTTTGAAGGTCACCAAATGCGTTTGAGTTGTTATGACTTCGAGGGGTTGGTGGGCGTCTGTTTTTCCTTTTCATGTTTTCCCAACACGCTTTGCTTGTAAAGGAAAGGAAACCGCGAAACGAAAAAAGAGCTAAAAAGAAACTTGTTTCCCCCATTAAGAATTTGTATTTATTTCATAGATTTTCATTCATGTTTCGGTTCGTTTTGTTATTGCAATTTATATTTGTTTTTCAGCACTTTTTTTTTTGTCTGCTTGCTAAATGAGCAAAAAATAAAACAAAGCTGAGGTGCGCAGAATTTGTTTTTCCTTCGAGCTAATTATATTTCATGTTTCACATTTTTTTTATTGTAGTTTTCCATCTATAAATTTAATTGGTATTCGCATATAGAAAAGAATAAACTAGAATTAAATTGGGAATGTGTTTATCAATTAGAAGAACTACGTGGAAAGTTTATTTGTATCGTGATCTGTTTATTTTTTAAATAAATATGCACTTTCCGCGTTTGTTTTTGTCAACTGGTGGTAATAAATCGTGACTGTTTATTACAAGTGCATTTAATTTGATCGCTTAAAAATATACAACCTATAAAAATATTTTATTTGTTTTGACAAAGTTGCTTCTTAGTTTAAAGCCAAAAATAAAGAACTAAGCAAGAAAGGGATTATCCTGATTTTAGAATTTAATGGGACATTAAATAATCTTTGATCTAAGAATAGTAATCATGTATAGCTTTTTTTGGACAGTTCACAAATATTTACTTACCTTTCCCAATATAAGGTAAAATTTAAAATGTTTAATTAGTGCAGAAATGCTTCCTTTTATTGCACAATACAGTTCTGATTAAAAGTACACAAAACTCAATGGGAAAACGAAGCAATTTTAATGAGATGTTCTCAGAAATCCCAGATAAATGGAAAGAATGACCGAAGGCACTTTAACGGCCACTTAACCTCGCCCAAAATGATGCCACAAAGATCTTGTTAATCGTTGTTCCCAGCATGGCAGATATGTGCGCATATATAATCTGAATCATAGGAATGATCCATTCGCATAATGGGGGAAGTCTTGAGGCATTTCATTGCCTATTTTGGGGACGTAGCGAGCTGAAGAATGAAAATGAACTTAAAAATACAAACAAATAAAACGCTATGATGACAATTTTGAATAGTATTTTTTCTACAGAAATTGAAAATGAATCGTTTTTGTTTTTATTAATACTCATAGATTTTTTTGCGTAAATTTTTGGGGACTACACTTGGGAAGCAAAAGTCTCTGGTGCCATTGGCCAAGTTTCCTCTGAATAAAATTGAGGAGGAGGCATTGCAGCAATCTCTTGGCGCCAAGATTCTATAAGAATTTGTGTATATTCAGATCGAGCGATGTCAAATCAAGTCGAAAGTGTTGAAAGCAGCGTTTGGGAAAAAACGGAAATTCTTGGCCATAAAAAAGATATAACAAATTGCAAAAAAAGAGAAGAATTTATTGAGGCATTTATATGATGTGTGCTGTGTGTGTTTACATATATTTAAATATTTATTGTAGATATGCGAGCGAGTATATAATTTATAAGTTTTGATATGGCGAATTAATTGAGGCAGAACGGAAAAGAGTCCGCGAACGACATGTCATTGACTGTTCTATAGTTTTGACCCTCGCAAAGTTCGAGTGCCCCGTGTTCAGTCAAAGATCACCGCACTTTACAAAAGAATTGCCAGTTCCTAGACATGGCAGATGGATGATCCATTGTCGAGGTCGAAACCCCGATCCCGCAGATCCCCCAGATCTCCCCGATCCAATCCGATCTCATCATCCCATTTTGTTGTCGAGCACGCGCGGCGCATTTTTATGCTTTGACTAAGCAGCAGAATTTCCCTGGGTTTTCCTTGGATCTTACAGAGAAATATTTAATTTCATTTCTTTGCTCGCTGCTGCTCAAATATTTGTTTGGTTCGACTCTCTTTGCATTTCACCTGTCTCCGTTGGATTTCTTTGTTTTACTGTCACCTCTCTCGTAGTCTAGTCTCTGCTCTACACGGAAAATTATTCAGAGCTTAATATTGTTCAAAAGAATATTCTAAAGATGTATTGGAAACTGTCTAGTTGATTTGTTTTAACTTAAGTTTATGTTAGTAACTTTAGGATCTTGGAAAAACCAAAAACAACGATCTACAACGTTTAGACCAAAACCCGAGTCATAAATTAATATGAATAGATTTTATTTGGAGAAGATCCTAAACTTTTCTCGTCAAGAACATCCTACCATTGATCATCTAATTTTTGTTCTCTGTAGATCGCACATTCTCCAATTGAGAGAGATGTTTGCACTTCTTATAGCAATATATCACGCCTGTATAGCATTTGCCACTTATGTGCCACATTAAGTGATGAGGAGAGAACGACCAGAAAGTGGGGAAAATCTAGGAAGAGAGGAGGTGGAGCCGAGAGGGTGGACCGCCTGGCATGTCAGGCATTTTCTATTTCCATTTTCCATTCGCTCGCGGCCGCCCCATCGTTTATTCAATAATTTTCCCAAGCAACGAGGCTGGCAGTTGTGTTTGTTTAGTTGCCCGGATAGAATCATAAACTCTTGTCGCTCGGTTCCTCCGGCTATATGTCTCAACTTATTCATATTCGGGGGCTCTGAATCAGACAAATTCGTTTCGTTTGGCCGCGACAAATATTTGAGCATATGGAGATCTTCCTTTGTTGGTAAGGTTAACTCAACCAAACAGCCCAAAGTGTGGGTAAAATGTGTAAATGCAAATGTAAAGTGATATGATAGTGGACTCAATGAGACAGAAGAAGTGAAAGTGAACAAACAACAGGAAGTCAACCTGAGAAAAGTCTAAGAAAAGTGAAAGATCAAGTGAAAATGGAACCAGGGGAGAAAATCACCAAAGGAAGTTGGAAATTGTGAGTGTGTGGTATTAAACAAATTAATGAAGAAATGTTTCTCACTATTTAACTTCTTAACTTTAAAGACCATTTTAACTAAAACAATTTAAGATCGTTATTATTCATTTTTCTATTTAAAAAGATTCTTAATTGATTGCTTCGTGTTGTCAAGAGTCCCTCTGGAATTCGCCAAGCAACACCAAATAAAACACATAAAATCCATTTATTGCTAAGAATAGAATGCTTCATTCACAAGTTCTATAATCGGTATTTAAAAATATAAATCTACAGCAGAGTTGGGTATAATCCATGCATGTCTCCCCCAAAAAATTCTTTGGTGAAGAATCATTCATTAATGTTTCCCAAAATCAGAAGCATTACTCAATGCATGGACCGCACATTGTTTTCGATTCCGGTCATAATTATAATTGCGCCTTGATGAGACACATAAATAAATGTTCACAATTTGAGTATCATAAATACATCCCCCTACGCCCACAAAGTGGACTCAAAATGTGGCAAACAATGCTCGACAATTCAGGCTGCAGTCAGCTTCCGCTCGATTGATTTGTTTATAAAAACTTCCGGCTTTTGCCAGTTGGGAACTGGGAATGGGTTGAGGATGGGCTGTCCAACAGCTGTCGATGTCCGGAATGATAAACAAAAGGGCCCTTAGTCAGGTCAGATGATTCCTCAGTCAAAGTTCAATAAAGCGAAACGCACTGAGAGCACTCACAATCAGTTGTTTTCGGAATGCTATCGGGCGAAGATACCGATACCCAACCGATTCAAATTGAATTATGGCTACTGCAACTGCCAAGGTCAATGGGGGCATAAAAACCAGATTGCCTTGCATAACTCAAAAGTGTGCCACATAAATATTTAATTGCTCCTCCCTTTATTTCACTTGCAGCATTCTGGGACCGCCGGCTTTGAAGTACGCGGCCGAGATGAAACAGACACTGGGCCAGAACTCGCGGCCCATTTACAACTACGCGATGCGCGGCGTGGTCACTTGCTTCACGGGCATACGCAAGAAGGATGAGCTGGTGAGTAGCTGGGACGCTCCTCTGCCTAACTGAAGAATTTGTAACTATTTCTGAAATATATTTACTCCGCAGACCAAGCTGGTTAACCTCATTCACTCGATGGGCGGCTGCATCAAGAAGGACCTGAACACAAAGACCACGCATTTGATTTGCAACCACAGTGGCGGCGAAAAGTACCAGTGAGTTCTTCAATTAAATTAAACCCATGTATACCAACTTAAAGGCCATAACTAGGATATTTCTAGCTTCTAGGTTGAGTAATATTTTCAATGCATAGTCCAGAAGATTTAAATCAGGTTTGCGTTAGCTTTATTAAAAACAAAGTGGAGTAGTTGGTATACAAAAGGTTTACAAGATTTCCTGTCAACCTTCTTCAATGTCGAAACCATCCCTTACAGGTACGCCAAAACCTTTCGGTTAACCGTGGTTCGTCCTGCTTGGGTGTTTGCCGCCTGGTCGGATCGCAATTCCCTGGAGTTCGATGCTACGCAGGAGATATTTACAAAGGCGCATCGGCTGAAGGCCTTTGAGGGCCAAAAGATTTGTTTCTTCGGATTCCCCGCAGAAGAGCATCAGCACATGGTGGATGTACTATTAGAAAACGGAGGCGTCTGTGCCGAACTCGAGGATCCGGAGTGCTCGCATGTCGTGAGTCTTAACTCTTTTATAACTTAATGCTAAAATGCAAGCTTTTTGGGTAGTTTAAAGTTTGTAGTTTGCATGCCTTGTTTTTTATGTACATACATGCTTTGTTGCTGTTTCAAACAGCTCGTTCTTGCCCACAAAACCTAATCCGTGTGTCTTCCAGGTGATGCCCAATACGGGCGCAGTATTTACAAGCACTAGCACTAGCACAGATACTAACCCAAGCACCCAAACTAACCCAAACCCAACCGAGTCCCAAAACCCAGGCAGCAGTGCGTCGCAGGCGAAAGGCGGAGAAGAGCTTCAGGCTGAGGATCTTGGACTCACTGAGATCAAAAACGAAGAACTTTCGCTTTCGGTGACGGACAGAGTGATGGCTTTGGATCTTGATATGAAGCAGGAGCAAAAGGAGAATCTGCCCATTGAAGACGAGGATGACATACACTTTGACGAACGCCTTTTTGTGGAGGCAGCGGATATAATTAACGCAGGGGATGATCAGTTGCCTGAATCGGATGAAGAAGACTTGGAGGATGAGCAAAAACCCCAAGTGGAGGAGGTGCAGAAAGAACAAGCGGAACACGAAGAGGATGTTCAAGCCAGCACGCCAAAGAGCAGCAAAATAAGAACTAGTTTAATAGCTGCTACTCCAATTAGTTCTCCCGATACGGATGGTATCATTTTGAACTTTCGAACACACCACACAGAACATTTCCCCAATACTAAAAGCTATTGATGAAGATGATCTGGAAACAGATGATCTGCCAGCTTTAGAGAATGATCTAAAACGTAAGCGAGACAGCTTCGATAATGTGTCCCTCATGTCTGTGGATTCCTTCGCCCTGCCAGCGAGCACCAAAAAACCAAAACTCATACGCACTGGGTCTATTTCGAGAACCCTTAGGAGATCTGTGAGTTTTGTGGCCGAACCACTGATGAAGACTTTAAGACCAAGAAGGAGCTCAGTAGCTGATACCTCAAGTTTCATTGGCAGCGAGGCAGCTGATAATTCCATTTGCTCTCTGGCCTCTTCTATAAACTTAACCCTCAATGAATCCATCAGAAAGCCAGTCAAAGAAAAGCTGCGCAGCTTTTGCGGCAGGATAACGAGGAGCAGCAGTCGTAGAACGGATAGAGGAGGCGATGGCACTCCAGAATGCTCCACCATACTGGATAGTGGTTTTAAGACCCCAAAAGCGCCCAAGCTCCGGTCTACGGCCACACCCAAAACAGCCAAGCGACTCTTTGGCCCCGTCTCCGGCGTTGTTTCCGCCTTGACCCTAACTAACCCATCCACACCCACCCCAATTCCTACTCCCACTGCCACTTTGGATGTCCACGATACCTCCACCCACACCTTTGCTTTCTGTGCTGCTGCCGTCACGCCTGCCATGCCACCATCATCATCATCGTCATCTCCCATATTGCCGTCGTGTCTGTCGACTTCGATCGCTGTACATAGCTCGGTGCAAGTAATAAAGTCTCCCGAAGAGGCGACAGCGAGGCGTCACAGCCCCGACCACATAGAAGAACCCACGACAATGGTACTTTCAAATGCACAAGTGTTTTTTCTTCAGCACTTGTCTCGGACAGACTTTAAAACGGCAAAGGAATTGAAACTAGGGACTGTATAAAGAGTTAGTTAGCAACGGGCTCATACATCTGAAATGACATATTTATATACATACTAGTCAATGACGATAAATCAAGTTCAGAATCTGTCAGAACCACTAAATTATATACGTGTTTAGTTCGAAGTCAACTTTTTTACCACATAAATAATAATCATCCTCTGATTCATCAGTCATAATTCAATTGGCTTAAAACATTGCAGTACTCACCTGCTGTGTACCATCTCTCACAATTCTATTTATCCATTATTTTTAATTCTTAATTGAAAACTTGAGGTTCATCTTCTTTTTCAATATTCCATAGTTTTCAATAAACTATGTTTAAGCATTTTTAACATTA
The DNA here is from genome assembly GCA_018150695.1 of Drosophila oshimai. Taxonomy (NCBI): domain Eukaryota; kingdom Metazoa; phylum Arthropoda; class Insecta; order Diptera; family Drosophilidae; genus Drosophila; species Drosophila oshimai. The sequence goes on along the minus strand of JAECWM010000147.1, from coordinate 720,176 downwards.
TTTCAGTTGCTGTACGACGCGATTTTCCTCATCCCACTTCGTCATCCATCATCCAGCCTCCGTCCATCCCAATTCCTAAATGTTTTGTTAATTGTTATTTAATGGTTATGTCGTAGCTTAAGTCACAACTCATATAACAACTTATTTGGTGCGGTGACTGGAATTTCTTCTGTAAATAACTTTGGTTTCCTATGGTCTACTCACTATTTTTTTCTGGCCAGCACACAAAAAGAAAAAATATAACCAAACAAAGCAGCACAATAAATATTGAAATAACATTTATTTTCAACACACAAAACACACACACCCACACACCGCGACAGACTTTCGTTCAGCTTGAATAAATGTTAAAAATGCGAACTAGAAAACAACGTAGATAAATAAATTGAAACAATAAATGGAGAGAAGAATAGAATCGAGCAAACCTCTTATTCACCGTCTAGCACGAGCGATTCCTTCGCATTTGGGTGAATTAATAATATTTTCTCGATGGACTAACAAATATTTACACAAATGTTACTCGTTCGGGGCGCAAAGCAATTTGCATTTACGTTCCGTAGCTTCACATTTTTGCCTCGTTTCGTTCGCCAAGATCTTTGCCGTTTCAAAGTGCTGCCAAAAATGTGCACTAAAATGTTTTGTTTGGCTTTTTTGCATTTGATGAATGTTTCAAAATTTATTGTGCTTGCTGTTGCTCTGGCTATATAAATTGTATATAGATGCTTGATTGACTCGGTTTCGTATAATCTAAATTGGCCAGCAAACAAAACATTTTTTTGCGATCTTGCACATTCCGCATCTCTTTTAAATACTAAACGGTGGATCACCGGAATTAATGGACTCTGTTTATTGCTGTTCAGGTGGTTGACGAGCACACGACTGTGTCGAAGCCGGAGCCCAAAAATAATCACACGCACATCCTGAAATCAGACTGGTTCTGGTATACCATACAGAATGGTTATGCCAACGAGATGGACTATCTGTTTGGCGACGTAAGTATTTTAATGTTTTAAGCACTCTTCTGCTTATATTAATACTTGTTTATTTTGGGTATATTTTAGTATTTGGACAGCATCACGAATACTCCCAATACAGATCGTCGGGACTCGTTACCCATTAGCTTTAACAAGAGGAAACGAAAGCGTTTCTCGCAACGAATCCAACTGGAGGGCACACCTCTGGGCTCTGGAAAGCGCCGCTCCTCCGTCTCGGATGCCGGTTTGTTGTCCGCATCGAATAGTTTCTTCGATTGCACCACCAGTCCGGACAAGCTGGAGGATAAGTTGCTGCATGCAGAGCCGGAAGCGAGTGAATCCACCCCAGCCAAGAAATCAATGCGCTTTAACCATTTTATGGACTTTTTTACCACAGAGTCCAACTATGTGGGCATACTGGACACAATATTGAACGTAGGTTGAATGGAGGGATTTATCGCCCAAATAGTTTTAATTTGTACTCAACCATTCGATTATTTTATACAGCTCTTCAAAAACAAACTGGAGGAGCTGGCTGAGACCAATGATCCGCTGCTCAACAAGTCCGAGATCAAGACGATCTTCGGTAACTTTCTGCCCATTCACGAGGTGCACCAGAGCATGCTGGAGCACCTGCGGAAGCTGCACGCCAACTGGCGGGAGGATTGCCTCATAGGCGACATTATCATCCAGCATCGTGACGAGCTGATCAAGGCCTATCCGCCGTACGTCAACTTTTTCGAGCAGATGAGGGAACAGCTGCAGTACTGCGATCGGGAATATCCGCGATTCCACGCCTTCCTCAAGATTAACCAAACCAAACCGGAGTGCGGTCGCCAAGGTCTGCAGGATCTGATGATCCGGCCGGTGCAGCGATTGCCCAGTATTAGTCTGCTGTTAAACGATATCCTCAAAGCACACGGGTAGCGGAAATGCAGATCACGGACGGTTGGAGGAGGCCCTGAAGGCCATTAAACAGGTGACGCTGCACATCAACGAGGACAAGCGACGCACTGAGTCGCGCATGGCCATCTTCGATATATTCAACGATATCGACGGTTGTCCGGCGCATTTAGTGAGCTCCAACCGCAGTTTCATCCTGAAATGCGAGGTGAACGAGCTCTCCGACTCGCTGAGTGGTCGTGGTGACAGTCTGGTCCTGTACCTGTTCTCCGATTCCATCGAGCTGTGCAAGCGGCGTTCAAGAGGCTTTAATACCGCCAAGTCGCCGAGCACGGCCAAGACGCATAAGCATCTCAAGCTGATATCGCTGAACACGATACGGCTGGTGATCGACATCTCGGATAGTCCGAGGGCTTTTGGTTTACTGCTGCGAGGTGATAAGGAGAAGCTTTACACGTTTACTATTAGCGACGAGGAGACGGACAAGTCAGTCAACGTGAAGAAGCTGTGCAACCAGATTGCAGCTCATACGTGCAGAACAGATGCTGTGAGTATAAGTCTATAGAGGGTTTACATTAAAATAAATGTGCCTGTTTAATTCGCTACTTTTGTTTTTAAACTGGAATTTATTTTTTTATTTTTGATATTACAGGATAAGCTCTTGATTTGTCGTACCTCCCAGGAACTTGAGGTGGACATAAGCGATGTTAATGTCAGCACGCTGAGTAAGGCCTTCAAACTGGCGGCCAAAACGCGACTCAAGGTGGGTACTTTGAATGCATTTAGGGTTCCCAACGTTTTTAATTCAAGTATTTATTTTGGTCTTAGGTGGGTCGTGCCTTTTCCTTCAACAAGACGCCCAACAAGCTGAAACGGGCCGTCTCCACAATGATGACTTCGCCTTTTGGCAGCACCAACTCGCTTACGCCCGCGTCCCAATTGGCCCAGATGCGTTTGGCTAGCTGCACGAACATAAATGTATGCAAATGCAGCAAATTCAAGTGATCAAGAGCTAATAGTTAATTATGTTCTTTTAGGAGGTTGACGACGAGGACTGTGCTAGCATGCGGAGCAGTTCACCGTCGACGGGATCCGAGATGCTGGTGGTGCCGCCGCTCTCTGTGCAGCCCACTCGGAAAAACAAGGCCGTTGTAGGCCGCATTTAGAGTTGATGATGATTCCGTGCTCTCAACGCGCCAGTCAATTTGTGTATTCCATTTTAAAGTCTCTAAGGAAAGAGATTTTCGCTTGCAGCGCTATTTCTTGGACCGATGGTCCGGGAGCGCAGCTGCAACCTTCGAATTCGTAATCTCACAAAACAACAAGAAACAAATTATCACGCGTCCAATATTGTTTAGATTGTAAAATGTATTGTTAAGTTGCACCTGTCGATGTGGAGCTCGCGAATGTTGAAGCGTTCGCCCGAGCTATCGATTGACCATGATTAACTTGTAAATAGTTCTCCATATGTGTACTCCCGTGCCCGAATATTTGTGTCGCGTCGCTAAATGTAACCAACTACTCATAGCAGTGACTAGAAATCGCATTCACGCACGCACCAAACGGTGGATTCGAATGGGTTTTCGGTCGGATGGCCGCCACACCGCAACAAGCTGTGAATGTTTACTGAGTAAATTTTTTAAAAACCTATCTTACTATATTGATTATAACTCAACGATTTTGCTTGAGTAGGCACTTACGGCCCTAAGTCGTAATGCATTCGAAGCATGATGATGTTTAAGTTAATATATGAACAACGATTAAAGCAAAAATTATTTTAAAATCAAAGCATTTTTTATTTCCCCAGCACGAAAAATCAAATCAGCAATTTCATAGGTTGCAATTATATTCTAAATGGCTGCAAAAGTGCAGCATACTTTTGTGCTGCTGTCACAGGTTTAAGCGCAACGAAAAGGTAAAATTTTGCTGCGTACTTTCAGGCTGCAAAACATTACTGATGCCTGCGAAAGTGCAGCATACTTTTAGGCCGGTGAAGATTACGCTTCCTACTGTAAGAAGGATATTTGGTCAATTATTAAGGATTCCGTGGCCAAAACATGGAATGTCATACCTCGTTGAGCTCGTAGAGAGATTATCTATTAATTGGCATTCAAATCTGGAACATATATTTTTAGTCCAAAATTGAAAATAAGGATGATGGTACCTATGCAATTTTTTTGATTTTCGTAGTCAACATTTTTGTATCGAACAAATGATAGGGCTCGTTAGCTTAGGTCCTCAGCAATCAGAAACAGTCATTCTTTTTCTTGTGGGTCCTCTCTGAGCCAAGATATCCTGCAAAAACTCAGTCCCATGTATAATTATTAATGCCATTTGGTTTAAGATAAATTATTTGAGCACAAACAAGTGTATAATTTTTTTGTAAGGTTACGTCTTAACCGTCCATAAATCAAGTTTAGTAGCAAAATTTTTTAAAGTGTTTGTATTGTGTTAAAATTAAGATTAGTTGGAAAAAGTTGTTTAGTTTAATTTTAATTTTTTTTTTTTTTAAAAAATTTAAACCCAAAAAAAACATTAATAAAAATGTGTTTTAAAATTAAATATTGGAAATGCTTAGTTCAAAAATGTTTTTTAGGGATCCTGGTAAAAGTCTTCGCTATTTAATTGGTATATAGTATTAAAGTATTTTTGTTGAGTGACAAGTATATTTTTGTAGGAAGGTCTGCGGTCACACTGTTCTTGTTCAAGAAAAATCAAAACAACTTGTTTTATTGCATATTTTATGTTTTAAATTCGATTAAGAACTTAATTCAGAGTTTGTTTACTGTGACTATGTCTGATTACGATCATGCACGCATCAAAAAACTGGTTTTAAAGGGAGAAAAACATAAGTAAGTAACACAAATGCATATTCCCAATGTGCAAAGGTTTCTAAACATCTTTCATTGCAGAAAAAGCAAAAAACGCAAGAAGGAAAAGGATGAGGCGGGATCTTCCAAGAAACCCAAGGTGGTGGTGGACGAAGATGCAGTGGAGCATGGTGGGTGGTGGACAACAAAGGCAGCTGCCGATTTAACCGGCACAGTGGCCATTGAGTTTGGCGATCGGTGTTACCTGAAGGCCATGGATAATGGGTAATACTTGGTTAAGATCTGTTAATGAATGATTGTTAAACATACAAATAAAAATTTCAGCCTCTTTACATTGGGAGCACCCCATAACGCTGGTGACGGCCCGGATCCCGAGGAGATTTTCACCGCTTTTCCCATCAACGACCGAAAGGTGGCCTTCAAATCTGGCTATGGAAAGTATTTGAAAATCGAAAAAGATGGCATGGTAACAGGGCGATCCGAGGCTGTGGGTAGCATGGAACAGTGGGAGCCAGTGTTTGAGGTATGTGAACTGTTATCTGTTTGAGACAGCCCTTCATCAATGTATTTATTTTATTGTATTTAAAGGAAAAACGAATGGCCCTTCTTGCCGAAACCGGACACTTTATGTCCATAGATCCCGAGGACGATGCTTGCGTGGCATTGCGGAAGAAGGTTGGACAGCACGAAATCTGTAATGTGCGGAGTAATGCCACCCGGGATGTTGTCATCGACACGGAGCCCAAGGAAGAAAAGGGCGACTTGGGGGAAGTGGAGAAGAACTATGTGTAAGTTCAACAAATAAACCTTTCGGAAACAATCTACTTCATTAATTGTTCCTTTTAGGAAAAAGTTCCAAAAGTTTCAAGACAAGAAGATGCGGATCAATCAAAACGATGTAAAAGAACTCGAGGATGCCAAGGCTCAGGGTTCTCTGCATGAAACTCTTTTAGACAGACGCAGTAAAATGAAGGCTGATAGGTATTGCAAGTAACCCGATTTTTTAGTGTTCACCTATTAAAGATTTTACTTTATACTCAGTAATTTTTTTCCTGCTTGAATGTTGGAAGTGCTGGTCTTTCAGCACTATCAAATGTTTGGTTTATTGAAGTAAGTAAACTCAGATGTACTATACTAAATTTATTCGCTATTCCAATTTTAATCTGCAGCACACAATAATATGTGTACAGATTTTGTATTCATTTACTGTTTAAACAGTCACAAGTGTTCTAAATTAACAGTTTAGCCACAGATTTGAGTATGCAAGCATTGGAAAATATTTACTAGTTATTTATCTAGTAATTTATATGCCAAATCCAATATCAATCTGGGTTGCACACAGATTTAGGCATGTCGATTTGGGATTAATTTGCTCCGAATTGTTTGGCTGTCCGAGAGTTCAAATGGCCGGCCAACCTTTTCCACCCCCTGCAACCGGCTGGCGATGTGCGGTGTTGTAGTGAAACTCGCAGCAGACGGCGTCACAACATGATAAAAAGTCCTCCCAACCACCCGATAGCCACCCAACCACTCGAGCCACCCCCCTGAAGGCGGGAAACAACCACCGTGCGCCCTCTGTTATCCTCTCTCTCTGCGCACTTCCCACACCAGAGTTAACGTGCGCCTCTCGCTTCTTGCACGAGGAGTCCTCAATGCAGAGTCCTGTTGATGTCCTGGCGGCTCGTGCTCGGCAGTGCGCTCGTGGCTTTATTTTGGCTCTGGCTCTGGCTGGTGGCTCAAAGTCGCGTGGCTGTCAGTTTGCTGCCGTCGCTGTTCGTGGGTGAAAGTGTGTGCTCTGCTTGGCTCCGTTTTTTTATAGCCGCTTTTCGTAGATACTCCACACGGAAGTCGCTCTATCGGATGCAATTGTATCTCGTGGATTGCTGTGTTGTTTTGTGCCGCCGTCAAGTGTCACTTGAAAATTGTCAAAATTGAATTTTCCGACCGTTAGTGAACAAAGGTCCTCCAAATGGCCATAACGAGTGTTTCGGCCTTTGTCTGGCTTCGATTTTCGAACCAAACTGAAGTGTTTTCCGGATTAAGCCAAAAGGTTCTGTAGAGATACTTAAGTGTTAAGTGAACTCACCCAAAGCATCATATAGTGAACTATATATCATCTGTCTGTTTGGTAAGTGATCTCATTGCAGTTATGAGAACCTTTTATGGCCGTCTGGCCGCTTTGATTCCCGCTCTCGTTTTTCGGTGGTGTTTCAAAAAGCGTTGCAAGCGATTCGGGGTGTTTTTTCCAAACTGCCGACGACAGGTATGGGATAATCAATTCCAAGGAAAACTAGAATCAACAAGAAACTCTGCTGCATTTCGGCTGAGTGTGCGGAACCACAATTACTCCATTCAAAAATATGAATCTCATTCTTGCACATAAATCTCTTTGTCAGAATTGATTTATCATTCAAGTAACTTGCGTGTGAACAGCTCATACATTTGCAAATGTGTGAAGGAAGTCGGGGTTAGGAACAATCCATATCGATCTCCTATGTAAATGGAAACGTTAGGTCCTCAATAAGGAATTAATGTAAAAGGTTTCTAATAATGTACAGGGTACAGATAATATGGTCGAGTATAGTGAACAAAAGAAGTATGTTACATAAAATCCATTATATATATTCATGTCTTTCTTGATAAAATTATTAAAAAGGCCATTCGTGCCAACATCTTATAAATTAATAAACTTATGATGTTAGTCGATCGATATTACACACCTCTTTTTCAGGACTCCATTCTTCTTTTCTGATAAGTTATAAATATTTAAGAAAAACTAAGTAAAATACCTTTCAAATATCGATTTCAGATTATAAGGCAAATGATAGTAGAAAACCATAGTTATGACTTTTAATTCGTAAACAAATTTATATAAGAGGATTCACAGGGTATACTTCAAGGGTCGAGTAATTTGAACATTTAAAACCCATTAAATTGAATTTCCTTTGTGAGCCATTTCCCTTTTGTTAGCCTGTCTTTCCTTTTATGAAACACAAAAGTGGTCAATTGCTAGGCAGACACAGAGGGCGGAAAAGCCGACAATGGAAATCCGTCAGATTTCTTTAATTTCCCCTGCATCCTTTGAATGTTAGGTGGGTTTCCGTTTGGGCCTGACATTAGATTTAGCTTGACAATAATTGTGTTGAAAGGTAAAAAAATTTAAAAAAAAACAGAGGGTGCTACTCCATGAGTTTATTTCTTTTAATTGATTTAAATGTCGTTCTTGGCAAAAAAAAAAAATGTACCACAATGACTATTTACGTTGTAATAAAATTTGTATTCCTAGAAAGCTATTTTCCTTAGAGGGTACACATATTAATTTATCTTTTTAAAATAATTTCAGGCAAACTAATTTTTAAAATTTCTACATGGCTAGGGTAATCTACTTTTAGTGTGTGACAAATACAGAACAAACACTTGTACAACCATAGTGTTTTATTTGCCGAACAAGCCAAGCTCAAATTTCAAACTCAAATTTTACTCCAAACGGGATTGCAGCACAGTTAGCAACAAAAAATGGACTATTTCCAGGTGAATTGAAGTTGGTTTAGCAATTACTCTTTTTTTTTTCGGACTTCCTGGTGGTGATATACATGCATCGTGTACACTGTACACCGATGTTTTTCTAATTACGTTCATGCACATATATGTTATGTATGTGTGTACTATGATGTCACAGGTCTTCGTTGCATTCAATTTGACTCGCTTAGAAATGCACCACCACCCCCTGAAACCCAAACAACCTTCCACCTACTCTACACCAGAACACATATGTCATGGTATACCCTGTGGGTACCTGGCAGAAAAGAAAACAGAACAAAGTGAGAGACCCAGACTAAATTAATCAGGGGCCAGGTATACCTATTACATTGGAGAGCGCAGCAGAGTGCCAAAGTTCCTCGGGGGTTGGCATCCATACCATCCCACCGCAAAAAGTGAGAACCGGTGAAAAAACAACCCCATGAGGACCATCTATATGGTCGGGGATATCTCCAAATGTTCCTCTATGCTTACATCAGTTTTTAAGTTCTTACTAGACCATCTTATGCTGCAAACAACTTATTAACAGATTTTTAAAACACTAATTTCCATTAAAAGTTATAACTAACCACTTATTAGAATGAAAATGTATTCACAACAGGGACCCACATTTTTCAAACTTTTCTCATAAATGGTAACTAAAATTCACTTTGTATAAGGAAACACTTTAAAAGGAAAAGGCAGCCAGTATTTTGCGGGGTTTTGTTAACTTTTTTGGACAGCAAACTGTTAACATTGGGGATGAAAGTATAAACAGCTGATGGCAGTGCTACATCCTCAGAAAACCCAACTCCTTTCTCACGGGTTAACTTCCTTTTGCAGCGCAAACATGCAAACATACAAATGCTCGCAAAAATATTTATTTAGTAATTTGACGACCATGAGTTGTATCCTGTTACTCAAGAAGATTTGTTTATGAGCATTAAATGGATTTTATATATTTGTATTAAAATTTACAATTTCCGCTTGGCAGCATTTTACATTTTTGGGTTTCCGCCATGAAAAGGGAAACATTTTTTCGTGACTTACTTTGTGGGCAACTTGGGCTTCTTTGACTTACTCATTTTAAACATTTAATTAATTGTTCATGCATAATTTAAAATGCTTAATTTTGTTGAAATTATTGCTTTTTCGGGCACAAAGTTGAAATGCAAATAAATACTTAGGGACTGCTTAAGAGTAGAAAAGAACTCATTTTGGCGGGGAAGTTCTACGGATTACGTCAGCTGCGTAAATTTCAGTTGAGCACACACACATTCCGCCTCCGGAAAAGTATTTGTAACAGTGTTTAAACTCGCATAGCCTTTCGTGGTTTGCGAACTATTAAAAAGTGAGTTGAGTTCTTGGTGGCTGAGGCCACCCAAGCAGCCAACCGCCTGGAAAATAGGGGGTGGTGCTCAAAGAGGTGGTGCGGTCGGGATGATTATCCAAGTTTTACCATTCTTTCGCTGTGTGGCCTCACTTTTCCAACGCCATCAAGAACCGCAGCGCACAGTTATGGGAAAATCTTTTAATTAATTTAAAACTCATTTTCTTGAAAGCCAAGTGAAATGACCTTTCAGTGAGCTGAAGGCAGTGCACACACTTAGTCGTAGAACAATTTAATTTAAATATTTCATCTCGGTCTTTGGCCTTGCCAAATTTAGTTACGAGCAAATCTGGAACACCACCTATGACCTCAGAGTTTGAATTTCACTAGATTTAATCTAAAAGTTTTGATTCACTTGGTGTTATGGAAATGCAACTTAATCATATCAGACAAATGCTGCCTTTGATGTAGGTAAACATAAAAAGTTTTAGAAGAGGCGATTTTCCGGGGCTATAGCCTCGAATGGGATTTTACAGCAACTCTGATTGCCCAGCACTTTGAGGATTTGAGAAGCATTCAAATGCATTCCCGAGCTCATTTCTCAACCACAGTGAAAGTGGATTAGCAATTTGTTAAGCCAACAATTTACTCAGCTCCGTGGGGCTTCACTTCGTCGAGTTGTTTGCATTTGTCAGAGAAATGCTGCCCTTTTTGTGTAGTTTCAGCAGGGAAAGGATATCCGATGACCACGCGGATTGCCACCCAGGGATCCATATACAGATAAAAAAAAAGTAATTTTCATATTTAAAATCTCTATTAAATAATATGAATTGGAATCGAACTCCACAACTCTGATCTGAAAAAAGTCGAATAGTCTCTAAAATTGATTGACACAAAACTAAGACATTAAAATTTTTTTTTTTTTGTACCTATAGATAAATCTATTTTCCATAACTCCAAATTCATTTATTAAATTTATTACTCTTTTAATAACAACAAGTTTATTATTCGGTAGTTAGATTTTAATGACCATTTTGGGATGTTAAAAAACACAGTTTGTGTTTGTTTTTATATACCGGGAGTTTTAAATGAATTTCCTGTTTTAGTCCAATATTTTCTCAGTGTGATTGAAACCCTTTGCACGGCTTCTCTGTCTCTCACTTTGTGTTTAATTGTAATTTTAACTTTTGCCATTTAAGTGTCTGTTATGTGCCATCTGGAGCGACTTGTCTGCACCGCCGCCGGAGCCTTTTCAGCTCATTCTGTCACGCGGTGTTTGCCAGTCGCAAATGTTTTTAGTTCGGCTAAATGCAATTGTGGCCACTTCCTGCACTTCTTGGCAACGCACTTGGCGCCCATTGGCAGCCCAGGCGTATACGCAATTTGAAGAGCTCTTAGCGAAAGCGTGCGATAATTATCGTTTAAACATTATTAAAATTAAATTGTATTTACTTAACCAAGTTGGTTAAGTACGTTTTGGGTTTGAAATGGTTTGAAAATCGTTGATAATACTCTTGAATAATTTGGATTAAAATCATTGCTTGATTTTTAGGCTAAAGCATTATTTAAGGCCATTCAATTTAAATATGTTGATTAAATACTATCAAAAATAATTAAAACTTAAGCAAAAGCCCATTGTATTCTTAATGTTTCACTTATCAAGTACGGAACAAATTTTGGATGTTGCATAAAATATTATTTATTTACCCTAAAAGGACTTATTGCTTGTAAAATGTTACCTCTGCTCCTAATAGAAAGTGCAAAGCAATAATCGTTTTTTATGTTAACTGATGATAACCGTAAGAAAGAAAATTTATATGTTTAAAAGACCTGTCATCTAGGATTTTAATTTTCTGCTAAACGCATGAAAAAACGCACATTCGCAATTACCCGCACACAGGACCTCAGGTTTAATTTGCAATTTATGCGACAATGGCATTCGTCTGTCGCGACGGAAACGGAATAAACTCGCGTTTCCGGTGTGTCCCAACAGGAAAACTCAAAAGCCAAGCCAAGAGTGAGTGCGTGTGTCTTTGAACAAGGCAAGTAATCAGGGAACAGGTACAATAACACTCGTCGGCAACTCAGAAAGAAACTGGGGCGACATTCCCCCCTCCACAGTGCCACATTCCACGTGGCAAGAGAAACAAGGCTGTACGATTAAATAAAATACTTCCTAATAAAAAAAACGCAAATTTAATTTACTTTCGGTGGCTGTCGGCTCGCTGCAGACATAAATCGAAGTCAACGAGGTGCCCCCAACCACCAGCACCTCCCTTCATTTCACACAGCACCCAGTGTTGGACAAAATTCAAATGTTTTTTTTTTATACTATTAAACAATAAGATTCAGAAAAGAAAATAAAATAATATAAATACCCTAACAAAATTAGGATTTTTCTGTTTAAAAACAAAGAAAAATTAAACTCAATTTTCTTAAAAACTTCTTCAACTGCTTATCTAGAAATAAGCTTACCAGGGAATATTAATATCAAATTTTACGAGACCAATTTTACATTTTATTACATTTATAGATAATTTATGGATTTGTAAGCTAGTAAAAAATGGGAAAAAATACTTAGGAGATACTCATAAAGTGGGTAAATAAATTTTTTAACTTTTTATGTTATGTTAATCATGTTAATCTTTCTTCGAAAAAAAAAATGAAAGAAATATTTAAAGTAAAATCCTATATGTTCTCTACAAAATTTGTTAAAAATATGTGTCGATCAGTAAAATAAAGTGCACTATATTAAGGTAAATAAAAAGTCAGATTTGGCTATAAAAAGAAATTTATTCACAACACTGCTGATGTCGCTTCCTCTCCGCTCATTACGCTCCTGCTCCCGCTTCCAGAATCCGGATGGAGGAGTTGTATATGGCGTGTCATAAGCCTCCACCAGTTACCCAAAACAATTTTCTTGTCCTACAAGCGTTTCGTGTGGCTGGAGATTGGATGGGAGCCTGGGGGATGGGTGGTATTATTAAGGTGGTGCGACGCCATATTTTCGACTACATCTGATGCCTACGAGGCACGTGATGTTGAATATAATGAGAACAATTTTTATTTAAATTAGATCCCCCGCCGGACACTTGGCACAATTATGGATGGGCAGCTGGCAGCAGGAATTTCCAGCCGAATAGCTCGTCATTTGGTCATCCCCGCGTGATCCACCGGATATAGATACTCATAAAATAAACTAAATGACCTGCTTTGGGCTGATTACTTTTCAACGTGTTGGCTGGAAAAGCTTAATATTTTGGGCATACACTCGAAACATTTAAAAAAAAACTTTGTTCCCTAAAGTTTTTATTTCAAACACAACAAACACTAAATCTATTTTATGATCCTACAAGATCTTTAAATAAAATTATAGTCGGATGTGCATTTTAATCATCGTTTTTAATGGGGTATTAAAAATATATTTATGTGGATTACAGTTTTCTCTAGAGAACTTGAGGTCAGTGTGTTTTTTAATGGTTATTTTGAAACACAGAGTTTATAAATGTGTTAAAATTTTTTTATTTGTTCCTCAAAAAAGACAAATGGCTAAAAAGAATGTATTTAAATATCTTTGATCTTTTTCTTTTGATAATTTTGAAATGATTCTACATTCGGGTATCTTTCTATTCTGTCTATCTTACCAAAATCTATTTCAAAGAATCTTCAAAATTAATGCTTCACAAGGAGAGGAGCATTGTGGGTATTTCAGTTTTGGGAGCTCTAAGCTGGCTACTCAAATTCATGCTGCATCCTCAAAATGGAGCTTGTTTCGGCCGGTGCTCATTATCGTAATGGACATTGTGGGTGGGGTGCTGCCAAAGGGGATGGAATGAGGGCTGGTGTTGGGTGGGTGCACATTCCATTAATCATGCCGAGCATACAGCTCCGAGGCCGTGGAACTCAACCGCAGAATCAACAACAACAAATCATGCGAAAGCAAACGCGCAAATAATGCCGCTTAAAATTTCAATGCCTCGGCATTATTCATTTCAGCCAAAGTCGTTATCGGAAATTAATTTTCAAAAATCCTCTTAATGGTTAGCGACTAGATTCGGGAGTGAATTTATGAACGTAGAGATATGCGAAGTGGGATTACCCAAAATTCGGTAATGTTTATGTGGGTTGCATTTTAATGAGCAACTGGTTGTAGCCAACAAATATTTCACTCACTGCCAAAATTTCCAATTGGGCTTCAGTTTTTGTGTAGCAATTTACAACTAATTACTGGGTGTACTTTATATCCGATGGCACTGCCTTTGCAAGTCAATATTTGGGAAGCCTATGGCAAAGCCCCAAAAGTGCAGTAATTTGCTTTCCGAAATAACACATTTCAGTCACGCAATATGGCGATTTAAGTACTACTTATATGTTCATCCCATTCCGTTTAACTTTTAATATATAAATTCAACTGCAATAACGAGCCATCACCATATAAATGCAAATGTTTTTTATATCTTTTGACTTGTTGAAGACAACAAAATTCGATTTAATTATGGACTTTTGATTGTGATGTTTTATGGTGGATTAAAACAATAGCCATAGAAATGAAATCATCTTTTTTTTGCATGGGAGATCTTTGTATTTTTAATTAATTAATTTGGTGTTTAAATGCAGGCAATTAATAAATTATATATTAAATCGCTTATTTGTGTTAATTGGTTATTTGTGAAATGCATTAATAATACACACTTGATAAGTTGAAGCAACTTAATGTAAAGAAAAGATTTTAATAAAATTGCTATCAAAACGTCTATGAAATCTCCTAATTTAACATTTCAAAATGAAAAAGACTTATACAGAATAATACTTTTCTATAAGGTTAAAAATCTGTTTGATATATGTTTTTACAATTTACTGGATAAACTGTTTAAGGAAATGCTCCCAATTTGTTACCCCTTTAGGCTTGAAGTTATTTTAAATATTTGTTTTACAGAGTTTTTACAATGTTATTTTTCAAAATCAGCGTACCATTGACAGAGAAACAAGAAGTTCTCCATGTTCAACTTTGTGTTCTAATTAATCTAAGCTGACTTGCTTTTACTTGTGAATACCAAATAGAAATGCAGAAGCACTCAAAGAATTGGGGCAGCAGCATATTGTTATCCAAAGAGTTTTGTTTTGCTGACTCCGTTCAGTCGATTTTCCTTGATGAACTCCTACTCCCTTGGACTGACGACTGTGCCTTCGATTAATGGATTTCCTTCGCTGGCTCTGGCGCCTGAAAGGCTGCCATAAGAACTGACAAATCAACTTCCAGCTGTTTCAACGTCAACGACCACAAGCACACAACACACACACATACACATTGGCAAGTGCGCAGCGAAAAAGGATACTGCGAAGTATGTACGAGAGCCTGGGGGAGGATATATGGCGACATCGCTCCACGAAACTCAACGGGAGAGTTATGCAAATATGAATGCTGTTTTTCTTTTTTTTGTTGGTCTGGCTGAAGATAAGGCAAGGAGACGGGGACCAACTTTTGGCCTCCAACTTCCAGCGACTGTTCCCGGATTTTGGCAATCGGAAATCAACACACAGAGTTTTCATTTTTTGCGACCCTAATAATCTGCCCCTTCGCTTTTCTTTCTGCTGATTCGCCGATATGTTTATCCGATCTATTCAGACGCGTGGGGTCGGAATGGAAAATTATAAATCTGGGTCAAAAGCAAATTGCTTGTAATTTATTTTCCCCATATAAAGACATTAGATGAGCATTATTCATGATTATGTGGGGTGTGTTGTGGCTCTCTTATCTATAAAGATGTGAACCAATTTCAATTGGTAAATATTATGGTTAAAAATGGGGTGTTTGAATTTATTTTATTTTTTTTTTTTTTTGGAACGTCTTAAGCCAAATATTAAAGCCTAAGATATATAGAGCTCTCTGTTCTCGGCAAATTTGGATTAATCCATAACAAACAAACTTTAAGTGGGTACAAAGACATCAACCAAACCTAATCAAAACTTCAAACAAACAGCAAACCTCAGATTTTACCCGTAATCAATAATCCTTTATGAGAAGTGGGAACATGTGAAATGTTAGAACCCCCCGCATAGACAAGGCTTCATTTGACTTCACTGTGGTAATTAATAAGCCCATCTCGGTGCTTCGCATGCAGATGTGTGCATCTCCACCTTCACGGATGCTGATCCACTCGGTTGAGATGCGTTTGGAGCCAACTTTATGGCACGAACAAAGGCGACAGCCACAAGACGCTACTCAGGACTCACCAGACACCCGGGGGCGTTCCAGGAGAAAGGCGGAGAAAGCTACTCGGAGTGCAGACAACAGGAGGCGGACACCGACAATGTGGCTGACTGATTTAAGTGCACATTTAGTGGCGGAGGCAAAGCGAACTCGGCACACCCACTCTCAAGGACCCTGAATGTGGCCTGCATCTGTGGATTCGCTAAACACTGGGCCAAATGGGCTGTATTTTGGTATAAATTCTTTTAAAAATCTTATACATTTAAATACATTTTTCCCTGCTAAAGGTGGGATTTTATTTATAAAATAATTCTTGAACTATGTTGTTGTTTTGGACGAGTCTTTAATATTCGCACATTTTTCCTTATAACAAATCAATAGGGTTTGATTTTTAAAAATTATAACCTTATTAGTTTTTAATTCTAATTTTGATTAAGGTTTGTGTAAGGTTAATTTGTGCTAGGTTTTTTTTAAGTGCAACATTTTTGAACTATTTTTGACTTCATTTGCAATGTAGGAGTGTAAGTGTGGTCTAAAATTCTTGTTCTAACCACTGATGCTGGTAACCTTTTTTAAGTGTGATAAACTATAGCAATGTATCTACAGCATAAAAGTTTTAAACAACTATAACCACAGATGTTTTGCCCAGTGTGCTGTAAATGTCTAAGATTGCGGTCTAGTCACTAAGTTTCCTGTGCAGACGTCGCAGACGTTTATTAAAATGAAGTCAGTCCCGGGTCCGACAGGTTTTGTGGTGCAGCCATCGCTGGGTCTTCAATTATTAAGCAGCACTTTCAGTGTTGCCTCGGCTTACGAGGGGCGTGAATGGAGGAGGGGGGAGGGAAGCCCGAGATGGATGCAGGACACCCTTTAATGTCCACCTGCATGCTATCCCGCCATTGGCCCGAGGTGCCCTCTGAAGTGGCTTCGTGGTAATACACAGCTCGCTGCTGCTCTTTCATTTCCATACACTGAAATAAATACCTTCATAAATTACAATAGACTTTTTAAAAGTTAAGTAAGTTGAGTTAAAGATTTCAAGACCTGTTTAACTAATTTTATATGTATTAAATAAAAAAATCTGCCAATGAAATAAGATTGACTTTGAGTTTGTATTTAAATTGTTATTCTATAATCCATGATGCTTTTAAAAAATTAAAATATTTGTAAATGGATGAATTTAGGTAGCCCTAAAGCTTAAAGTTACAAAAAAAAGGTAGAAATTCAAATCTATACTTTAAAATCTTGCCCTTTAAGAAACATTTTTTTTCTTTCGACTTTAAATTATCTTTTATTAAGTAATAAATTATCCCCTTTTTTTCTCAGTATTTTTGAGGACCAGCACTACCGACAAACTGCCCGTTGCTCCATGTTGTTCCATTCGTCATGGGGCGGCCACTGGTGAGGGGCGGGGGGAACTCATTTTCACCTTTATTCTAGGAGTAATATGCATACATATTATTTACCCTGTGGCATGTTGAGGATCCCTAACTTCTGATGAAAGAGTTGCAAGTTTTGTGGTGGCCGTCCACCTCCTATACCACCCACTACCCACTGCTCGGCGCCAACGTCAATGTCAATTGCACCAGGCACGCGAGATGTGTTGGGTTATTCTTGTGGAAAATGCCGCGCGATAAGCACGCAGTCTGCAGTCTGCAGTCTGGAGTAATTTTCGCCTCGCCAGGTTTTCATGCAGACCTCATCGCTTTGATGAGCTCAATTGGCAGTGCATTTCCCATGTCAACTAAGGGCAAGTTCTTCAAACATTCAGTGTGTCCCCAACTGGTTGACTTTTGTTTGGGAAGCAAAAATTGTTTCACGCAATAAAAATGTTAACATGACTTCAAATTCCATTAGTTCTTAAAAATAAATTCAAACTTCCCTCAGTTTATATTTTATTTTGCTTTCAACAAAATCTTTTTAGCTTAAAAGAACATGCAAAAATGTTATTTAAAAAGAACTGTAATAAAATGCAACGTATAAATTGTCTACATGTTTGGAGTTAAAATGCCTTAAAATCCTAAAATGGTATTTTACTTAAACATTTTTTTAAATCACAAACAGTTTCACTTGATTCAACCCCTTTTATCCTACCAAAATACGTTTATACTCGTACCTAGTATATTATATATAAAAACATTCTGATGCAAATGTGAAAAAGTGTATAGTTTTAAGCAGTTAATGGAAATGCGCTTTAAAACTTGTTAATCTCTTAAGGGAAAAATAATGCGACCTCGGTTTTTTTTTTAAACATTAATTTGCGTTCAAGAGTGCAGTTGTTTTTATGGCCCTTAACAACAACGATTTTTGTGGCTTTTCTTGGTTTTGTCTCTGGCTTAAACGCAGTTTACCAGCTGCTGGACTCACTCGAACGATTCTGTGGCTGATGTCGCAGTCATTAAAGTCTTTTTTGTGGTTTTGGTGTCAAGCACAACGTCTGAAACGCCCCCTCTTCACATTGTTGTGTTTTTAACCCTCTGAAGCCCTCGCAGCTATAGCGCATTTATTTTTGTCCCTTTAGTTGAGGGTGTCGCGCTTGTAAGTAGTTGCTTTTGGCAGATGATCCACAAAAGAAGGTTATGCCAAAGGTGTAAATAAAGAGGAAAATTCTTAAAGAATAGTAAAAAATTAAATACAATTTAAACAACAATTTTTTCTAGTTCAAATAGCAACTTTATCATGGGAAGCAGGGGAAAACAATTAAATTATTCTGCTCAAAGCAAAGTCAGATTTTTCTTAGATAATTTTCCCATTCATTAACTAACCAAGTTTTTGCTCTGCTAATTTTTTTTGTCCCTTCTAACTAGCAAAGAGCTGAGAAATCAGATTTTCCTGCCTTTGTTTTCCTTTTGCTGGCCATCATGCTCACCACCTCTTAACTGTGGCATTGTTGAGTTGACTTTAGCAATTTCCTTATTTAGCTATCTTTATTATTATTTGTCCAAATGAGCAAATGGTTTGCTTCCCCTTTTGAATGCGAATGAGGTCCGTTTCAGGTAATTACATACAACAGGGAGTACGTTTTTCCATGGTGCAGCCCCAATGGTTTTATTTTTAGTTTTTAACCCAATGGCACACCGCATTTGTGGGGAAACAGGAGAGACCAACAGGGGGCTACCAGGTGGTCGAGAATGAGGGCGTCGAAATGGACTTTTAAGTGCAGACTCAGCTCGTTGCCATCCTTGGCCATTGATTAAGAGTAAACAGAGCATGTAAATGTTTGGATATTCAAACTGTGCATTTTTTCTTTGTGGCTGAATTTTTGCGCAGTTTAAAGTAACCCCCCCTCTGTATGTGTTTTGTGTGAGAGTGTGCCGAGTCACCCCGAAAATGTTGAGCGAGTCAAAGCAGAATTCACAATTTTCCTCGCCCACAAAGCATAATGAATAACAGCACTCCCAGGGAGGCGAAGGGGTGGAAAAGGAAAAGCTGCCCACACGCCAGGGCATTGACATTTTGTCTATCTGGAGGATAGAGCCCTAAGCACTGGACTTTCCCGTTTTAGTCCCCATTTCGATTTCCATTCCCACTCCCGGAATTTTCCTAGTAGGCATGCACCATAATTCTCGGTACCGCCATCGCTTTGATTTTCCGCGTGGCGACCATTTCGCAGTACTAGGCTGGTCAGTAATGCACTGAAAGAAATTTTCACAGGCCGTCTGTATTTTTCTGAGAACTTTTTTTATGAAAAGAGATATCTTGGAATTTCATTGGAAGTTAAATCTATATTTTACAAATAGTTCTTACAAAAATATAAAGTTCAATTCATTCTGGATTTTATTAATATTATATTTCATTAATATTTTTGCGGATCCACAAATGTGGAAAAAAAGCTAACGTTAAAATGTATTGATCTACCTAGCATAAGCAACACTTATTTACCAATACATCGATTTTTTCTTCTGATACAACAGTAAAAAATTAATTTATGTTAAGTTTTCTATGGCTTCTTCATGCAGCACTTACCCTTAGTTTCTGTAAGTGTCGCTATGGCGAATTAGCGCTATACCGGGTGGTAACTGGTTGGCAGGATAACGGCTCTTTCAAAGGACCGCACAGTGCAGTTAATAGTTTTCTGATGCCTCCCCGGGCGCACACGCAACACGCTCTGACCTCTGACCCCCGATCGCCCACAGCGACACCGATAATCATGTTGATGGGCCTGCACAATTGAGCAGTATTTCGGGGGGAGGTCGACAGGCCCCCCCACGAAACTTTAGCCAGCTTTGGCAATTCAAAATAGAAAGCAAAAAAAAAATAGAAAACAGTTCTGTGGGCTCTCCGCTTTCAATTTGGTGCAAATGTCTATTTCGGTTTTCTGTTTTTGGCCCTCTGCTTTGTTTCCACTACATTTCCCACCATTTTCCCAGCGCACTGGACGACCAAGGGATTTGTCTGTAAGTCGGACTATTTGCACATTCTGGTGGATGGGAACTGATGTGCTGGATTATATTCACAATGTATACGCGACTCGTTCTAGCTTTCGATTTCGGGAAAATTTGGTAAAAAGCAAATGGATATATGTATGTAATGGACCATTAAAAGTACTATTGGTACTTCGTAAGTTTTTTTTGAGTGAATGTTCAAAACTAAACACGTAAAAATGATGTTGAAAAATTAATTGTTTAAAAGAAATTCTTGGTTACGGTTTGATTAAAGAAATTAAATAAATATTGTACAATTTTTATTAAATATTTTACAAATATTAAGTTCTCTACTTGCAACTCTTCACTACTCCAAACGTCTTATTTTTCAATAAGAAAACAAAGACTGATATTATTGTTAATGTTTATGTTTAATTGTCTTTAAAAATAGTGTTTTTTAAACCCTTAAAGGCAAGGTTCTTAAATTGTCTTAAAGTTGCGTCTAAAAGAGATAAAACCAAATTGATTTACCCACAGACAATCAGGGAGTTTAAATCAGCCTAAAAGTGGGGGACAAGGCATCTATGGGAAATCGTCCATTAAGGCTGATGATTCTGGCTGGAAGTGGAAACTGAAAAGGCGTTCGCAGCAACCAACTGTTGTCGGACCCAGTTGAAAACGGTTTAGTGCCAGCGGACGCACGTGTGTGTGGCAATTGTCGGGAGCAACTCATTAGCACGAGGGGCGTGCTGTGTGCCACATATCACATATAGCATAGCATCTGGCCAGCGGGCCGATTCGTGCATGTCCGCAATTAAAGTGATGGTACATAGAAGGGGACACAATGGAAGGGGGTGTGGCTTTCGTATCCGTATCCCAATGACGCGACAGATTTCGCTAATGACTGTGGGGGTGGCTATCGAATGGATTCTCATCCTGTGCAGCAAATTTCAGGCACTAGCCCAACCTGAAACGCCTACAGAACTTCTGTTGATGAATCGAAAAAACTACAGGAATAAGTAGAGGATGTGCATGTCAGTCGGGCAAATTACGAACTCACTGTACACCCCTCTCTCTTGACAGCTGGTGATGTATCGCCGCCACTGTGTCGGGCTCAAAAAAGCTGTTAATATTTTATTTGCGGCAGATTATTTAATTACGGTGGGCTGTCATAAGCCACACACTCAAATCATAAAGTACGCCTTTAAAATGTTGAGTTATAGGTGGGTTTTATGCTTAAGTGTAAGGAAAAGGTGTCTAATAAATTTAGTTAACATTTAATAAAAATGTTTATGTGCTAAACATTTACATTTATTTAGAGAGAGTTATATTCTTAGGTTTAATTTTAAACACATTGTTATAAATAAAGTGTAAGTAATAATTTTTTCTTCTTAAGTAAGAGACTCAAATTTATGTTATTGTTCTCCTTTTGTTTAGATTAACCTATTGTCCAAAATATCTAGTCGAATCACATTTTCAAGAGGTATTGTCTAGTCACTTTGAGTCTTGACTTTTCTCCTTTTATGTTTGTTTTATTCCTTTGTCCTGGACCATAACTTTGTAGGAAATTGCATTGAATTGTGGAAATAATCGCCATAAAAATGTTTCGTGCACGACTTGTAATTGGTTTAAGAATTTATGAGGGTTGATTGTGTTTTTTTTTGTTTTCTTCCCCTTTTGAGATACATACAGGCATACATGTAGTACAGGTCATATATGTGGGGATTTTGAATTTGGGGTGGGGAGGTTTTATGCTCTGATAGGGGCCATTGACACCCTTTGTTGTTGGGACTTTACTTTTAAGCTTTTCATCGAAATAAATAGACGTTTGATTTAAATGGAGAACGACTGTTGAAATTCTTTGCAGTGCCTTTGGGTCAAGATAAAGGTCAATCCAACCAACGCTGATTCATGTGAATAAATGTCCTTTTTATGTACAAATTTCTGTTTAAAGCCGATTTCGTGTATTTGGCCGACGGCACTTAATGAAAGCTCAAAATTCTGACAGCTGAAAATGGGTTTTATCTGCTGCCGAAATATTAATCTTGTTCATTTTTAATTTAAACCAGAGATTTAAAATGAAAAAGAAAATTTCGTTAGTCAATCAGTAAAAGTAAACCCCAATTTGTCTTGAATTTGATTTGTGTATCTTTCTGTAATTTCAACTTTTTCTTATTTTTCAGAATATGCCTGGCAGGTAGATTTCTGCCTTACCTTCCACCGAAAGGCCAACGTCACAGCAAATTTCTCCTCTGGCGATGAGAGCTAAACAAATGACACTCCTTCTATGAGGGACAGGAGCCATCTTCCAACGCAATCGCAGAATGTGTGGCAGCGACGTGGAGCCAGCAGAAGCCTCCAACTGAGTGGCAGGAGGAGAATCCTTAGACAGGCACCTCTGATTGAATTGGCAACAGAAACGAATACGAAGGAAATGCGGAAAAACTCCAAGGAAATGGCGGCGAATCGGAGGCGAAAGAAGACAATTGGGATGCTGACATCGGGACTAAAATCAGTAGTCAAGTGGAAAATTATTGTATCATCCATAATGTTGCTCTTATTAAGGGGGACAAGTGAGTGAAACTCATTTACGGCAGCACTACTGACTGCCTCTGACACATTCTGCCTGAGTGCCTGAATAAATAAATAAGTAGACCAACATGCGTATACGCAATGTTTGTGCAGGGAAAATGGCCACATCAGTAGCCAGGCATTTTCATGTTTATGTTGCTTCGTTAAACAAATGCAACTGGAAAATTTAACAAGAGCTTACTAGTTTTACCCCCAGTTGGTATGCTGAATAATAATAATTTAATACGTATACGCATGGTGGGCTCAAGCGTTTAAGCTGTTGATAAGCAAACAATTGCAAGTCGCATGTTTTTAATACCCTTTTTAATAAGTCTTACCAAATTCATTTAATAAATTTACTAAAACATTTTAAATTACTTTATTACCAGCTTTGTTTGAACTTTTTTAATTTAATAACGCAAATAATTTCTAATTCTTAAGTTTTGAAATATCAAAACTTGTCAACCTTAAATAAAGTTTATTTGAAGTTAAATATTTTTGATTTCTTATCAAAAGGAAATTTTGATTTAAATAATTTTATTTATGTTAAAAACTTAAAAGAAAGAGCAACTGAATACTGGTGTGTCGGCTTAAAATGTCTCCCTTTGTTTTTGTTTTGCTTGCATAATTTGCACCCGGGGGAACTGTTGGATGCGACTCAATTTACACGACTCCGACTCCGGGAGTAAACAATAGTAGAGGCCCTTGAATGGAGCCAACAGAAGGCAGCGACACGAAATAAATTACAAGGATTTATAATTCCTTTCTCTCCGCTTTTCTCTTCCCTTCCTGCTTTCATGTGGTGCCTCCTTGGCAATTGCCGGCATTGTGTGCTCCTGTGGCTCGTATTCTGATTCGGATTCGACAAAAGGTCACGTGCTGGCAGTGCGAAAGGGTCGCCTGATGTCCCCCAGCACATTCACCGCCCTCAGCGGAGACCTGCATGTGCAGATCCAGTTCAATGGGAACGGCAGGGAGGAGGATGGCCCAACCACCGAGCAGCACCACTTGAGCCCGGACGGGAGGGACTTGAAGACCAGGAACAACACCATAATGAGCACTTTAGTCATTAGCAAAATCATTGATGAAGAGGAGAAGGGCCCAACCCCCAATAGCAGCCAGGTGGTGCTGCAGCGAAGGCGCAAGGAGGTGGTGCAGAACATACCCCTCTTCCCGGATCCCCGCTTCAATGTCACCCAGGTGACAGTCCCGTGTCAGACCTTCCTCATCGGAGGTCGCTACGAGATGCAGGTCGTTAGCAACCTCAAGTCGGTGGGAGGGAATCGGAGTGAGGTCACCACCACTCTGGTGCCGGCCCAGGATGAGCGGCTGCTCCAAACCCTCGATGTGCGATGGCCCAGTGCCGAGATGATAGTGAGTCCAGTGCGTCTGAGGACCTATCCCAAAAACCCAGTGGAGGTGACCCTGCGGTTTCCCGAGGTCAACTGCAACCAGACGGGAACACTCGCCCTGCCAGAATTTTGGCTAGAACTGATATACTGCGGGAAGGAGAGGAGTTGCAGTCGGAACATCAGCCGATCCAGTGTGCTCTTTGCGGAGCAGATCCGGGGATTCCCGAAGAACAAGAGCCTACGTTTGGGCTGCGAGTTGTTCGGACTGGCCGGGAACTATGCGGTGCAGCTGAGACCCATGATTCCCGCCCAGAATGTGCCCACCACCCGAAGACTACTCAGCGTGGACTGGAGCGACGAGTTCGTGTTCAATGTGTACGCCCGCAGCATTTTCCCCTGCGATCCACACACGGGAATCGGTGTCCTGTACGAGTATCCCGGATGCATCTTGGAGCAGGGCGACCGGGTGCGTCTGTTTGCCAAGCTGCGGGCCGATGTCGCCTCCTTAAAGCCCCCCACCTCCCTGCATTATGTCAGCGAGCAGCGGGTGGTCAAGAGCCAGCACTCCCTGTACTTCGCCTGCGACCTCTTTTCCGAGAAGTACGTGGAGTACTGCTTCGTCTACGTCAGCCAGGCAATTTCCGGTGCAGTGGCCGACGTGCGGATGGACTGCGTACCCACGTTGCCCGTGAGCGGTGAGTTGTCGGTTTTCCGTTTGAGATACCGCTTAAAGACACTATATTACATCATTAAAAGGAAAATCCCAATCGAATGAATTTTAAATAGCTCACCTGCAGCGCTTTTTTCCTACACTGCAGTTAGAGAAAACATCTCATTTAATACTTATTTGAATTCTTTTGAAAATAATGAAGAGGGAAATTCCAAGAAGCATTTTTATTGTTATAGATCTATAGTCTTGAATTCATATATATAGTATTTTCTTTATTCTTTAACCATTATAATTTTATCCATTGAATAAGACTTTTTTTTTTTTTCCAGAACTTTAAATTGATTTCAAGGATTAAAAAAAAAAACTAACGTTCGATTTTATTGCCTGTGCTCATTTTATTTTAAATTACTTAATTCATTATGAAGGGATTAACTTATGACAGCCCTCTTTCCACAGATTCGGATACTGGTGGCTGGGGAAACTGGAGCGAGTGGACGCCCTGCTCTACAAATTGCTTGGGAGGAACTCGGAATCGCTACCGATTTTGCGACTCACCACCTCCACGATATGGCGCCAAGTTCTGCGAGGTACATATGTAACACTGCAAATAACTCGGTAGATTAACCTCTGAACGACCTCTGCCTCCACCTGATACGACAACGTTAATAGTCAAAGTTTGATTGAGTGCTTCGAGAAATGATTAATACTCCAAGACTCACATGTAGGCGGCAGCATCAAGACGATTTCAATAAGTGAGGAACTAAAACTAAAGACAGGCAAACTTCGCCCTGCTCTGGGGACTCTGTAACCCTAGAGATTGCTTCCAGTTTAGTTCACTTTTCACTTGGCTACTCACTACACTGAGGAAAAATTTCTTCACATTGCTTTGCTTATAAATAGGTTAGCCAATAATTTTCAAATATTTATGATGAAAATTAATCATAATATATATATAGTATTTGAGGTACTCTGTTGCTTTAAAGATAAGATGTGCAATAACTCTTATATAAATTTTGTATTTGCTAAGGTTTAAATTTTAAACTTAAAATTTAATTGAAAATGTATGAAAATTATACAAATTTCATATACTTAATGCTAATATTTATGTACTTTTTTCACACATAACTAATACTTGATAATATGATATATTATGTATGATGATATATATAATATATGATAATGATATGACCTACATTGAAGGCAAGTTTGTGCTGATTTTTTCCAGTGTACTCCCCTAGGGCAAAGTGGAACTATTTCATTGTTTTTGTTTGTAGGAGATTGGGGCGTGGGTGGCTTTGGTATGTTGTCTGCGAGCGTGTTTCCACACTGCGACACTTGCTCCAGATTGCGTGGGGAATTTACGACGCTTCCGACAATTGTCGGCCTACTACGGCTCGCTTTATCTTGTTTCTTTTGTTGAACTCACTGGGACACTGAACCTCCTCCTCCTCCACAGCCATCCGCGCATTTCATTATCCAAGAACTTCCGCCATCAACAGCCAAGCGATAGGGGCACATTTGCCCATACTTTGCCAACTTGTTCGGAACAATTACAGCAAAAGTTTTTTAAATGTTCCTCTCACTTTTTGCGAGTAGTTCTTACACGGGAGTTGCTCCACGGATGCTGGGACAATGGCGTTGCCTTCGAGGCGACTACAATTGAGTGGGTGTGTGGGTGCGTGGGTGTGCCCATGAGGTGGTGCCTCCACTGTCACGCACCCAGCTTACCATAACAATTTGCATTTGGTCCCAAAGAATAGCTTGGAGGCGTTGCTGCCATGTGTGTATACAAATATTGCCCCACGGGCTATTAATCAAACAAAGCTCCGCACGGCAGGCACTATTTGCTTTTGGAAAACACGGGAATAACCGTTTGTGACCACCGCAGGACCACTAACTAAAATTAGTGGCTTTTTTCGTGCCACTTTAACCAAATTGAAGCCGGAAAATGTTTTGTTTGCTTGCGACTCCATCACAAACACATGAAAAAGAATTTTTCTTTCATTTAATTAAATGAGTTTTGTTTATGAGTTTTTGTGTAAATATCTTATATAAATAAGCCAGAAGGAACAACTTACCACGCATATTAAATATTTTATTTAAATGAATGTTTATTTGGAGGAGTAAAAAACCAATAGAAGTCTGAGTTTTTGTGAAATAGTTGATATTATTAAAGACTTTTAAAGTTAATGTTAGTAGGATAAATGTTTATGAGCAAGATTCTAAAAAAAGAAGATAATTGTTTTACAATTTTATTAGATCCTACACTTCTAAGAGGTCTAAGTTTTTAGGTCTAATTTTAAAATTTGGAAAACTCTGGAAGAAAGATTATATGTTATAGCTTTGTGGACTACTCAAACCATGAAGGTTACTGGCTAAGCTTTGAAAAGCTTTCATGATTACCTTGACAACGGTTGGTTAACTTGTTGTTATTTTACTATTGTTGTTCAAATCAAAAATTCCGGACCTGAAACGATGTCACTCACATATTACCTTTCAAAACACACAAATAGACTCCCAAATTGTTAGACAGTCAAGTCGGATAGAAATAAGAAAGCCATCAAGATGCCGCCCAAGGTGAAGAAGGAGAAGAAGGATGTGAACAAGGTGACCCAGGTGGACAGGACCTTCTACGAGCTGACCATCACGGACCTCAACCAGAAGCTGGCCCGGCTGCGATCCCACCTGACCAGCATCGATGAGTCCAATATCACGCTGACCGAGAGGCTACGCGAAGTGGAGGCCGATGGCACGGATGTGGCCGCCCACTTGGAACGCACCTTGGCGGAGAGGAACAACTCGATTACCGAGCTGGAGGAGCGCCTGGTGGAGATCACCAAGGTGCGGGATGTGGAGAACCACTTGGCGCAGGAGAAGATCGGGGATCTGGAGGCGAAGTACAAGGCTATGCACGACCAACTGACCTCGGAGATAAAGCTGCTCAATGGCAAGCTGAACTCCCTGGACGAATTCCGCATCCAAAGGGATGTGTTGTTGGCCAAGTTCGATGACCAGGAGGCGGATCTAAATGAGAGGGAGAAGGATCACAAGGAGGCCCTTTACAATATGGAACAGCGAGCGGTGGTGGAGAAGGATGCACTGAAAAAGGAGGTGGAACAGAAGCTGCTCCAAGTCTCCGAGGACTTTACTCGATCCAGTGAGATCCGTAATGCCGGCTACACCCGTCGCCTCATCCGCGAGAACATAGCCCTGCAGAAGGAGATCGATCTGCTGGTGATGTCCCAGATAAAGCTGCAGCAGGCCTACACCAACCAGAAGTCCAAGCACAAGGAGATGGAGGAGCAGTACAGCGCCCTGGATCAGATCAAGAACGAGTTGGTCCGCAACTCCGTGAACAAGATCAAGATCATCGAGGGCCTGACCCGCAACTACGAGAAACTCAAGGCCAAGTACGTGGAGATGTTGCGCTACAGGAAGGCCTACGAGTCGCATCTCCAGGCGGAGGAGTGCGAGAATGTCAAGCAGAAGGATGCGGCCGGAAAACTCCGCAATCTGGCCAAGCGCATGGAGATTGTGGAGCTGGAGAACCACAATCTGGATGTGGTCCATGCCCAGCATGAGATGGAGATCACCCGGCTGCGTGGCATTATCCAGGAGATCAAATGCACGGTGCGGGATGCCATTGTGGCAGAGCAGGCGGCCAAGACCTTCCCGGAAAGACTCACCCAGGCCAATGTGGATGATCCCACTGTGATTGAGGAAGTCCGCGAGGAAGCCGTCTCCGTTTGCAAGCTGAAACGCAGCGATCTGCTCTCCCAACTGATGAGCATTGTGAGCTCCCACTCGGAGGAGTTACCGAGGACTCCATCGGTCGCATCCATTGGTAGTGCCACTTCGTCGCTTTACGCACCTGGTAAAATGGGCTTTATGCCCCCGAAACCCAAGCCCACACCCTACGACGTCTTCCGGAGCGAGGTCATCGACCAGGAGCTGGATCGCACCATTCCGGAACACGTGCAGAAGCAGAGGAGGCAGGATCGGATGGTCACCGCTCAGCGCGGTGATGAGAACACCATCATCGACGTGGAGCTTGGAACCACACTGTATGTTTCATCGTCGCGCGAGGACGATCTCATCGAGGTGGAGGAGGAGCCACTGGAGGAGCCGGAAGGCTCCAGCAGCTCCGTCTCCGTAAAGAAGCCGAGCAGCGAGGGATCCGTCGCTCCGCCCGCAACAGCACCACTGGCACTTTCCGTTTCCGCAAAGGGATATCAAGCGTGTGCCCAGCATTGGAACCGGGGATACACTTACGGGAACGTCCAAGCTCACGGGAGCCAGCAATGAGGAGGAGGGCGAGGGAGAAGGCGAGGAGGAGGACTTCGATGTCCAGTTCTTTTATTAAAGGCCTAAAATTTCTGTTTTCGTTATACTTGGCTTAAAAATTGATTAAATAAATAAGCTGCAATCCTCTTTGCGTGTTTGATTCCATTCAATTATTCAATTATGAATTTATAAAATTTTAATCTTAATCATGTTGAATTTTAGAATTTATTTCTTGATGTTTTCGTTTTTAGCTGCTCAGTCTTAACTGAATTTTTGTGGGGCGCTGAGGCTTCAAAAATTCAATTGTCCATTTGGAATATAAATGTAAGATAAAGTCTTACATCATTTTAAAATGATTTACTAGTTCCAAACTGGATTAAAATTTGGATTGTGTTTGTATGTTTTAGTTATTAAGTCTTTGAACACAACTTGACATCTCCAGCTTTTTTTTTTTTTAGCTGTTTGTAAACATGTCCTCAAATTTTCGCGGTTTTAATTTTTACAGGGACCATCAGTTGAGACCCAGAAGTGTGGGAAGAGCATCGCCGATACGTGGGATTGCATCTACGAGACATCCGGCACTGTTATGACCAAGGAAAACAGCACGGAGGTTAGCCAGGAAATTGGACCGGGATGTCGTTGCGGCTGCATTGTACATCTGGGCTCCTCAAAGCCCAAAAGGATCATTGCGGGAGCCACACAAAGCTGTCCTGGCCGCTCCTTCTGGTTGATACAGGTACGACATATTAACTGACCCCTGACACCTAACCCCCATGGAAAAAGCTCACTAAAAACAACAACGAAAGTCAACTGAAGTTGCCCTTTGGCATTTGGTCAAGTTTTGAAAAAAGCTTTCAAGTAGTCCGAAGCCATAACTATAAAAACGAACAATGCCAAACACTCACAAGTCCAAGTCCATGAATAAAATTCCGCTACGCTTCGGAGGCTGCCCCCCAAATGACAAAGGACCCCCACTTAATGCTCCCTGCCACAGGGAAGTGTGGGTCGATCCGAACGGAGCAATACTGGCCATGGGGGTTGAACTCAATTCATGCATAATAAATGCCCCACTTGGTAGGCGTTTTGGCCAGGCCGAAACTATCAATGCGTAAGGGGTCCAACGGGGTGGGTTGAACTCTAAATATCCATTAGTTTTTGGAAGAGGGTATAATATTCAAGTGCCAGAGGATATTGAATTTAAATTTGTTAGACGAGAAACTATTAAATTTCTTATTAAACATTAAACTAAATGTAAATTTTTTTTAGCAGTAAATTTATAAAATAACTGTAATCATTTAATGTGATATGATCATTTATTATGAAGAATGTATTCCTTAAATCAAAATTGTCCTTTACAAATTTAAAAAGAAATGTTTATTTTTATACTCACAAGGCATTTATTGTTTAAAAAAAAAGCAATAAATGTCATAAAAAGGAACTCTTTTTTGTTAAGAGGTATCACATTGGCGGGACACTCTACTCTACTTTTTCTCCATACTTTTGGTCTTCCCCTTTTTGTTCGATACAATTGGAATGATTAGACCTGCCAATTGGCACGTTCGATAGGGTGAGGGAGAGGGAATATGTGGTGATTGCATGGAGGCTGAATGGAGATGAATGCCTGACCCACTTCGGGAACTTCCTTTGGATCGGAATGGGGGGTGGG
Organism: Drosophila oshimai; assembly: GCA_018150695.1. Classification (NCBI taxonomy): domain Eukaryota; kingdom Metazoa; phylum Arthropoda; class Insecta; order Diptera; family Drosophilidae; genus Drosophila; species Drosophila oshimai. Next base: position 689,501 of record JAECWM010000147.1, on the reverse strand, counting down.
AAACCCAAACATTTGCCCGTATGTTCACAAACACGAAATTCCTTTCTTCGCAGGTGGATGGCGAGGAGAGCATTTCGCTAACACTGAGTTTCCTCCGACTGCCGTGTGCCCATCAGTACATAAAGGTGCGCGATGGTCCGTCGCTCTCATCCACACTTCTGGTGGAGCTCAATGGCGGTGGGCTGATCCTCAAGGGAGTTGGCGTTCCGGTGGCCATCGAGTCGACTGGTGGGCAACTCCTGGTGGAATTTTCAGCAAATGCATCCGCTGCGGCTCAGGAGGTAAATGCAGCCTGCACCGGAGGCTTCATGGCCAATGTGCAGCAGCTGTTGGGTGAGTAATCACATTGGGAGTCGTCATGTAAACTCCATTAACAATAAAATTAATTTTACAACAGCATCCAGGGGCAGAAACAGCAGCACCACACTTGTTGCTGCCACTCGTTTGTCCGGAAAAAGTCGCTCCACCTCCCACAAGCCATTGTCACGTCTTCGCTTTACCCTAGTCCATCTGAGTGCCATGATCTTTGCCAGCATCATCATCGTTATAAGCGCCTTACTTGGTGGGTGTTGATTTTCTTACTTATTAAGATAAACTCTTTAATAATAAATTCTCCCTTAGGTGCTCAATATGTGGTGCGATATCGGAAATACCACTTGGCAGTGGCTCGTCGCCAGGACGAAGGCTCCCGCCTTCACACCCCTAGGGCTTCACTGAGTTCCCTGCAAGGACCTCCATCTCGAGCCATGTCCACAACAACTCTGCTCTCTGAAGTGATTTACCTGGTGAAGATGCGACCCAAGCACCATCTGCGCCACTCCATTCTCCGGGAGAGCGTGGACGCTGAGAATCTCACCGGTGAGACGGAGTTTAAGGAATCAGACTCACAGAGAATGCTGGCCAAGTGGTGAGTCCTGTGAAATTAAAAAAAAATGGTTTTAAAACAACACTAAAAGTTTTTTTTATCCTCTATACAAAATATTTTACCTATTATTAAAAATATTATAAAAACCTATTTAGTTTTAAAAACATTTATACTATATTTTTTGACTTATTGCAGCGATGAAGTCAAGGAGTTGGGAAGCTCGTCGTCCATGGTCACACTGCGCAACGAACGATCCTCGCCAGCGCGATCTCTGGATACGGGCAGTGTCATAGGTTCACCCTCCTCCGCTGAAGCGGAATTAGCTGAGGCTAACAGCAGGACAGGTGACTCCAAAGACTCACCCACGGACGATCCATTGGAGCACCCAAGCTGCAAGGACAGTGCCAGGGACTCGGAATCCATCATATCCTCGGGCATGAGCTCCCTGTGCAACAGTCCGCCCATGAACAGCAAGCGGATGAGCAAGTACTCCGATCGCTACGATGCGGTGACCCTGAAGTTGCTATCCTCCCGATTAGACGAAAGCCTGCAGGATGCCAGCTCCCTGCACTCGGTGACCGAATCCCTGAGAATGGGTCGCATGGGATCCCGCAGTGTCAGCGCTTCCCTGACGAATGTGAGTTAAGAGGTTCATAAGAGTTCATAATTTACTCAAAAAAATAATTATTTCCGTGGAAGTTATAAATTATAAATACTAAATATTAAAATTATACTTAGATTTACAATTAATTAAAAACATGTTACATTTTTGCAGGGCTGCTATTCACCAGCTGCCAGCGTGGTGAGCACGGCGACGATAAGGACCACCAGCAATCCCAAGGACTCGAAGGATAAGCAGAATCGCCGAAAGCTGCTGGCACGGCCCGGATCCGAGTTTTCTCTGGGAAACCAGGAGGAACTTGAGCTCGACTACTACGATTACAATGTGATCAATGCGGGATCGGCACCGGGCTCCTACTTGGGCATGGACCCGGCCTATTTGGTCTGGATTCCGCCCTTCGAAGAGGTGGCCGAACGGGAGGAGGATGACAAGACTCCAGAGCCAGAACCGGATCCGGATCCGGAAAGAGACGAGCGAGAGCCGCTGTACGAGGAGATTCAGATGCCCAAATACGGTCACTATCTGAGTCCAGCCAGCAACACGGAGTCCAGCAAGTCCAACACGGCTGATAATACTCCAAGCTCTGAGGAGCGATCACCTCCAAATAGTGGACGACCATCTAAGGCCACTTCCCCCTGCGACGCGGCGGAAAAGGGCGGAAAATCTGTGCCCAAACAGCCCACTCCATTCATGTCCAGGAAGCAGCGCCGCCAGTCCAAGCAGCAGATGCAATCCAGCTTGTCCCTGAGCGCCGGTTCCCTGGATCGTGAACAGCGACCCGGAAAGGTTACAAAACTTCCAATCGAGATTGCTGCAGTGCATCAGAAACTAGAAGCTGATCTCGAGCCCAATGAATCCATGACTGGCTCCTACGTGGAGAAGGAAACTGCTGTGGAAAAGTCATCGGGGGATCTGCAGGAGTTTCTAGCCCTGGATGACATCCAGTTCGCCGACGAGAGTGGAAGCGACTACGAGGCTGTAAACCTCAAGCAAGTGGCCAATTCGGAACTCAAACTCAACCAGGACGACGTCCGGTGTAAGCTCCTGCGGCGAAAAGAGCCAAAGTCGAAGGAGGTGTCTGTGTAACCACAGAATTTTCTTGTACATAAAAACAGCACAAATCAAGCAGCATTTGTTTAGGTATAGTTTACGTACGATCTTGTAATATACGGGTTAAAATTATAAACTTACACATATGTCAGCACCATGAGAAACGTAGACCACCTGGAGAACTTGTGTTTTTAAAGCTAAGCCTTAAGTTCGTCTTAATAGTATGTATACTTAACATTGAAAAAGAATGTAGAGCAAGCTCGTATCTAGTCTCAAAGCTTTTATAAGGCTAATCTGTTTAATCTCTCGTTACAATGTATATATCGTAGCTAAGGTTCACTGTAATTTAAGTATTTATTCGCACACGTCTATGTACACAGCCCAATTATTACATTTAATTTGGAATTAACCTTGAATTAGACAATTGGTATTACGGTCTTTTGTGATCCTTATTTTCTGCTTTGAAGCATTGGAAATTCTAGTCAATATGATAGTCAAAATTATTTAGCATTCTGAGATCAAAAAATGTTTTTGTTTTTACCAAATATTAAGCCTTTTTATTATCCCTGACCTGTAAGTTAAGAAAGCAAATAAAATACTTGTATAAACAATAAAGCAAAAAATGGTTTTTAAATGTTTTTGGTCGGGAATCTATTGCAAAATGAAAGCTATGGCCAAACTGTACAATATAATCGATTAGATTTTATATTTACTGACATGAAAATTTCTTTATTTGTCAAGTCCACTTTTTAAAATAGCGTTGATTCCAAGTTTTTAAAGTAATTATCTCTCTCTTCCTAAAAACAAGTAATTGAAATACTTTCCTTAGGAAAAGGGCCGCAATTACCGCAATTGGGCTCACTTTCCTTAAGAAAAGTAATAGAATCACTTTTCTTCGGTAACTTTATTGAATTACTTTCTCTGCTTAAAGTAAAGTAAAGTTGTTTTCCAAGATCATGTAAGCTTAAACAAGGAGGCTTTTCCGTTTGATCCGATTTTTTAATGCATTCTCTTTGGGTTAAAATTTTAGCTCGGTATGCCAACAACTCCTGACGCCTGTGTTTTTCTCTCATCTGCTGCATAAATGGTGCTTCCTTTTCTGAACAATTTCGCTGCATAATCTGGCACATAGTACAACATTTCTTTGCCTTCGTTGGAGTTCCACTTTCAATGGCAGCCTCCGGAGGCTTTGCCGTAGGTTTCGGAGTCTTCCTTATCTTTTTATTGGATATTTTCTTTTCTTTTGTGATATTATTTTGATTTGGATAGATGTCAGGATATGGGTACAGCAGGAGGTCGCCAACCCGTATTCCTTCCACATCAACTGAAGAATTATCTGACATAAATTCCCTGCTTAAATATCGTTTAAGATTTCTCAGTCTCTCGTAATACATTTCCGCGATTGAAGCTGAATCAAGGCCTTCTTTTCGGGAAATGTAGTTTAATTTTTCAAGAAAGTTTCTTCTCTCAAAGGGTATTTGATAATGTGAGCCATATTTGTGTAAAATTTTCTCTATGGACGGAGTCTCATCGCGCAGATTTTTCTTGTCCGATCCCTCTGCGAAGTTTACCTGCTGCTGAGTAGCCTCATCAAAACTCTTTCGAAAATTACTTGCATACATTTTCTCGTCCGAATCGTTTTTGTGACTTCCTAGGTCCTTAGTAAATCCATTTTGAACTCCATTGATCACAGAAACAGGGTCTTCAGCAACAAACGATTTCAGTTTATTTGCTTTTGTGTATTTGGATTTCTGTCGAACTTTAAGGATATCTTTCACAGGAGGAAATTTAGACTTTGTTTTGGATCTTTCTTTGATTTTACCTTTTTGTGTACTTGTCTTTGGAATTACCTGTCGACCTTCAAAAACTTCTTTAATGCGGTGTTTGAAAGTAGAACGTCTTATCCTTGATCTACGTGACTCTACTTTTGAATTTTCTTTTTTTTTTTTATTGGCTCTTTCTTGAGTAACCTCATCAAAACCCACCCGAATATTGCTTGACCTAATTGAATCCTCCGAATCACTTTTAGGACTTCCTTGAACTTTCATGATCACAGAAACAGGGTCTTCAGCAACAAACGATTTCAGAGTATTTGCCTCTGTGGTTTTGGGTTTCTGGCGAACTTTCAGGATCTTTTTCATAGGAGGAAATTCAGTCTTTATCTTAGAGCTTTCTTTAAATTTATCTTTTTGTGTACTTGTTTTTGGGATTTCCTCCCGACCTTTAACATTTTTGTTAACACGTTGTTTAACATTAGGAGTTTTTATCTTTGATTTACGTGATTCTTCTTTTGAATTTTCTTTCATTCTTCTGTTTACTCCTGGTTGACCATTAAGGACCTCTTTTACAGAAGACTTTATAATGGGACTCCCATTGAATTTATCTTTTTGTGTACTTGTCTTTGGACTTCTCTTTCCACCTGTAATAGCTTCTTTAATAGGATGTTTGGCAGTAGAAGGTTTTGCCCTTGATTTACGTGTTTCTTCTTTTACATTTTCATTTATTCTTTTATTGGCTCCTGGTCGACTTATAATAACCTCGTTCACTAGATTTTTGGGAGGGTGACTTTTTCTTGGAATTTTCGAGCTCGTTGGTTCCCTTTCGAAGTTTATAGATCTCTACTGTTGGATAGGTAGTTATTAATAATTTTGACTTAGCATTTGTCTTTTGAGTTTCGCTTCGATCTTCATAAATTTTCTTAACAGGAGGCGGGCTTGAGTGCTTTTCCAGTTGGGGTTGCCTTTTGTATTGAAGATGCGTCCTTGCAATGTCATAAAAGTCATTATAAGTGCCATCGTCCTTGCAAAGGCAATCGCATTTGGTGGCCTTCGTTTTGCGCCTTCCTCTGCAACATTGTTCAAAATGTGCACGATCTTGACTGGCTTGAAGAACTTGATAAAAGGTATTTTTCCCTTCATTCCTAGCAATACCCCTTCGTGCAGAATTTTTGATTACACTGGACACAGTTCCTGCCAAAGGAACCTCCAAGCAGTTTCCTTTCCAGACTTTCCATTTTTCTTGACAGGTTGGCCAACCAAGCGTGCTTGGATCCAATTTCTGAACACTGTACAAAACATTTGAGATTGGGTTGGACAAATACTTGGCATTTGGGTTTATAGGAAGCGGTTTGAGTGACCTCTCCATAAACTGAAAATTTTGATTTTAAAATGCTCGTAATGTAAAACTTAACACTTTTTTTTGTACGATTTAGAGCAAAATAATAGAGATTTGAAAGAAGCTCCAAAGGCTTCCTATAAAACAGATTTAAAAATAAGTAGTTATCTTTTAAAAGATATGACAAGTTTCTACTTTTTTTTATAACGTTTTTAAGGGGCCATAAAAAAAGTTTACAAGCAAAACCCTTACAAAATGAAAGTCGCAGATTACTTTAACATATTTATTAATAAAGTTTCAGGAAAATATTTTGTCTATCGATGAAATGTGGCTCAAAATACAAATAGGGGACAGGTGCTTGCTTATAGTAGATATAAATTTGGTAAAATGTTAATTGATGACTAGCATAATGTATCATTATTTGAGTGCCAACGATTGGCTACATTTATTGGTCCTGTAGTAGCTGTTGAGAAGCGTTTTTGTATTACATAGTTTGTCATAGGTACTCGATTACGATCGTGTGAATACATTAATAACTTTTCAGGTGAGGAGCAACTACTTATCTCCCCCCAAACGACTTAATCTAGGGTAACTTTTCAACTAAGGGGTTTCAAGTGATTGGTAATATAAAAAGTTGTTATTGCGTTGCTTTATTTGAGGTCGGGAAGTTTATTTTTTGCTTTAATTGGCGTTTTTGTAAAATAATTATTAGTTTATATGGTTTGACAACACAAATTATAGATATGCAAACATTTTCATAACTGCAAAAAAATACTTGTGCCAAAGCATGGTAAATTACAGTGTTTATTTAAACAGCTTACTTACTAAATATACACTATAAAACGCTAGGTGGTTCAAAAGCATTATATTTATTTAGATTTAAACCTTATTTAACTTTTCAAAATTCTGTACTTTCTCTATTAATATCATTTTAAAGCATTAAAGTCGAACAATAGTTGTCAAATAATATTGCATTATAGGATCGGAGATGTGATTTCACTTATAAGTTATAAAGAAAGGGAAATGTCTTTTACATGTAATTTTATTTATAAAATTTTAGAACTAGCCGTAGTTGTATATAAAAATCAATTTTGTTCCCTTGGGCTTAAACTTTGTTAGTTAGATAAACAATAAATAAATATGTTCTTTATATGTTTACATTTTAATATTAAGCGCCTGATACTTGTTTGTCTAAACTTGACATAACATCTCCTGTTTTAACAATATCTATATTTTATTTTAAAACATTTTTAATTACTTAAGAAAAGCTTTTGGAGAAGTGCATTGTAGGCTTTTATAATTAAATATATTTAAAATCAAAAGCGTAAGGGAATGGCCGGTAGACGTGCTAAAAAATGTTGTGACTTTAGCAGTCTGTACTTTTGCTTTCGCAGAGATCTTAATATGATTTTTAAATCTTTGGTAATTTTAACTTGATCCTGTTGACAATCGTTTGCAATACTAGGTTTGTATATTATTGATGACTAGAATAAATAACGAATGTGCTATAAATGCTCTATGTGAACCAAACAAAATACGTGTTGAAAACTTCCTTTAAATCAAAAATTTTAGGGACGATTGCTTTATGACTTCTTTGGATCAATAACCTTAGACTCGCAGTCCGTGGGATCAATGTCGTGCTCCACAACCAGGGTGTTCTTTGAGATCTTATCCGCCAGAAGGGTTACGGGATCTGAAGCGGTTTTGGCTATGGCTGATCTGCCTGTGGAACGCCTCCTTATGTTCTCGTCCTGCTGCTCCTTTCTGTGCAGATCACTGAGCCTGAAGGCTTCCAGGAATTCGTTGAGATCCACTTTGCCGTCACCGTTTAGATCCATCATTCGGCATTTCTCCAGCATCTCTGCTTTGGAATAGGCACCAGGCATATGGGCCACCAACAAATCAATCGCAGTTTCGAACTCGTCCAAGGTAATCTCCCCTGTAAAAATTTAAATTTATCTTAATTTCATATTTTATGTTGTGATTTAGTTTTATCTTACCAGAGTTGTCGGCATCAATGATATTAAATATGGCCACTAAGCTTGCCTTGTTTGCATATAAAGCGTCCATTACTGACATGCCATCTGCCTCAGCTTCAAGCTTGAAAATTAATTAATAAATATTTATCATATTTATTTATCTGCAATGAAAGTTTAAATAATACTTACTATTACATCCGTGTCCAGTAGATCCAGTGTCCTATTATAATTAACCTTCTGACTGTCTGTGCCCGGTGCCAGTTTGTCGCGGAGCAGTCGCCATGGCAGTCCCAACTTGGTGACCTTCTCCATCACCTGGCACCAGTTCGTTATGGATATGTAGCCACTGTCCTTGGGATCGCACTTCCTGAACTCGTCCTCCAGTTCGTCCCGATGATCGCGCATACGCACCGCCAGCTCCTTGAGGGCCGAACTCTCCACGATGCCCATTCGCTGCTTAAATGAGAGCCTCTTTGTTTGCGAGGCCGCCGATATATACTGAACGAAATGGGGCATCAGCTGGTTGTTCAATCGGATGTAGGCCCCCTTGTTGGAGCCAATGGCGTAGTAGTTCGATGCCGAGAAAATCGTGATTATCTGTAAAGAAGTGTTCATATAAAATCAGATATTTTGTCTTTTTCAAAAATCAATTTGATCAAAATAAACTCATAATAAAACCCTCAGAGGCATAACAAAGGCTTTAAAACATTTACAAGTTCATATGAATTATTAAAATGTACTCCGCTGACAGATGACTAACTGAACAAAAATAATCAATACATTTATTACCGACTTTAAATATACTTGACTCAAACGCAATATTCCCATTAACCGCTTAATTCACTATGCATGTAAATTGAAATTGCATGGCTGTCAGGTTAAAATCAAGGTAAGTGGTGAGGGGAACATAAGAATGGCCCACGCCCACCTTTACTTAATGGCGATATTTGAGTTACATATATAGGTTCATTTAATTTCATTATGCAGGACAGAGTAAACTACTTAAGGGTACTTACTTTATCAGAAACTATAATTAAACTTTGGCAACTATTTAATTAAGGGTATAAAACCATTCAGACCCACCTTGTTGTCATGCATAAACTCATGACCATTGGGCTTGCATCTCGTGGGATCGAATGACATAGCTGAGTCGATGTTTCTGGAGGAAGTTGTCGGTGACATCAGGTCCGAACCAACAACCAGCTCCACGCAAGGTATTTGGAACACAACCCATTGTGGCCTGCGGATCGCTCCACATTATGTCGAAGATCTGCAATTGCATGCTCCTTTGTAAGATGTACTTGTTATATAAAACAATTATAATTATTACCTGCTGCCACTCTGTTTTGTCCAGTGGCTCGCCATCCGTAAGTGGTGGCCGCAGAATAGACACATACTGCAACATAAAAGTTAAAAAACAATTTCAGATAACCAAAACTAGGGATATTACCTTGCCCCTGTCAATACTTTTGATAAGATCCAGGCTTGTGCTATCCGAGAAACCTCCATGGACGATTAACACCCGACTGTTGAGAATGGAGCCAAGAGGAAGCCATCGGTAGACCTCGTCGATGAAGGCCAGAATACGCTTGTGATTTCGCTGTACACCGAAAAAAAAGATTTTTAATTTCATTTTGTTATTTTTATCATTTTGTAGTGATGGCTTAGGCTCCTTAAAGTTATCCTACTTACAGGATATTTGCTTTCCACCTCCCGAATAAATCCATAGCGGGCATTCATGACACTGTCCTCGTGGTTTCCCCGATTAAGGAAAACTGCATTGGGAAAGGCCAAATAGAGGGACAGGAGTAGCAGTAGCACCTCCAAGCCTCGCTTGCCCCTGTCCACAAAGTCGCCATTGAACACGTAGGGATTGGAAGATGAGGGAAGACCGTTCTGCAAAAGATTAATATTTAATTTCACTTAAATAAAAAGGTGTTTATGGATTTTAATGACTACCTTATGTAGCACCACAAGAAGATCGTCCAACTTGCCGTGAAGATCGCCACATACCGTGACCTGTTGGGAGACAGCCGTGGAAACTGGGGAAATATTGGGCAGCTGCTTCAGGGATTTGGCAGCCTCACGTAGGATGAGTGCCACATATTTTGGATGTAATCGGTTACCCTGAAAAGAACATAATTTTGTAACTGAAATAGGAAAAAATAATGAAATTTCCTTACCCGTTTCTTGCGGAAGACGTCAATCAATAGATCGATATGATTTTTTCGTATTGGCAACTCAATTTTGGCATTCACAATGTCCCCAAATTCTTCAACGAGGTCGTCCTTACCCTCCAATACGGAAACTGAAACAAAGAATTTATTATTAGATTTTTAAAAAAAATATATTATAAACTAAATATATTATTGAAAGTAGGTATTTATTTTCTTTTGGAGATTGAAGTAATACAAAATTAATAAATAAATAAGACCTTTGTTCATTGTTGCTACGAAATGTGAGAACATTTATAATTAAGTAGGAAATATTCTGAGCTCTTCAGTGTTTTAGTTTTACGAAAAAACTAATTAATACATTGTCTTTTGATAAGTTTAAAAGCGTTAAATCTTAAGAAATAAACGTATCTAGGTACTTAAACAAATACAATTCAAAAACAAATATATTAATTTTAAGTGTATAAAAAACAAATACGGCTTGTAGTTAATTTAATAAAAAACCTGTTTTTTTTTTTAACCAAACTTACCATGCGCCGATCCTTGGTACTGGTTCTTCCTGCCCGCAGCCTGGGGCATGTGCTTGATGAGGTCATTGAAGAATTTATATAGCTGCAGGAAAACACGAAAATAAAAACAAAAATTAATTAGCAGAGAGTGGGTCAACAATGCTGGGACGAGGTTGCACTTGCGACAAAGTTTCACGGCTGAGTTGATTGCTATCGACTTTTGAAACTCTACAAATGCACTCGTCTGACGTCGTCGAGGGTTCTTGGGCCTTGTGGGTCTCTTAAGCTTTCGGTGGCACCTTCACCCAAATAAATACTGGTCCACTCACCTCAGCCTGGTCCTGTTCGCTGGCATACTCCAGGTTCTGGAAGATCTGCCAGTTGCAACGCCTCTGCATCTCGCGACGGGCCTGATGTCTTCGATACCATTTCTGGATAAATATAGCCGCTCGGATGGCTGCAAAATAGATTGAAAGATTGAAAGTTTTTGAGTCTCCACTTGAGGACCAATAAAGATTTTTATGAGGGGGGTCTAAAAACATCGAGGTCATCCTGCACGAAGCAAGTAATATGCAACATTTCGGGGACTCTTTGTTATGGCCAATAAAGTCACTACATACTATATTTTGGCTACCAAGTTTCCCCTTTGACATTTTCGCGTCGGTCGCTTATTACTCACAGTACAGTACACTTAGCAAAATACACATTTTAATCAGGGAATTTTAATAGGGCAGGGACAGGGGCTGGGGCTGGGGCTGGGACAGGGTTTAAGGGACTTGGGGATGCGAAATGATTACTCCCACAAAGTACTTGCCGTTCTCATCCATTTTGATGCAAATTTATTCGTCTGCTATTAACACAATGCTGAAAACGTCAAAGACTGTGGCAAGGGCAGCAGGAGGGGCAGATTGGGGTTTTCGGGCTAACAACTGATTAACATTTACGCAGCTATAATTATTTTTTCTGCCGCTTTAAAGGCTTTTACACACTTGTCTCTAGGTCTGGTGGCGAGGGTGGCGCTTTATTCTTTTTCAAATTTATGCAACCCATATATTAACGCTTCGACATCCGCTGAAAACTGTTATCCGGCCGTAAATATTATTCAATTGCGGTTCACAAGTAATACAAAACTGGAAAATATTTAATCACGCTGTTTTTGTGAAGTTAACGCAAACATTTAAATAAATTTTGCACTGAAATCTCATACATTTCTAATTATCACAAGTGACTAAAACTATTTGTAGAAAATGCTCTGTATTGGAAAAACGCTTATTAAAGCTGAACATGATTTTAATGAAACTGTTTAAGCTTGTTAAGAAAATAGTTTGTGGCCATTAAATTTTCCTTTTAACCAATTATGTCGGCTATTTGAGCTTCACATGAATTCTGGTTAAACGTAATAGCCATTAGTCGTATGAAATTTTAACAACAAATTATTATGTTTTAATTGCAACACTTTTAATTGATTATATTAAACAGTTTGTTTAATTAAAATAAATATTTAAAATCTCAAGAACATTCGGAAAAATAAATTTATGAGCTGCGGTTAATTTGAACGGCTCGATTTCTCAATGTTTTTTTTTCGAATTCGTCGATTAAATGTCCATTTATGCGGTAACAGAAACTAAAACGAAACAAGGCTATCGACGAGGAAGCTGTTTTTTCTGACGTTTTACATTTGTCCGTACACACTTGAAACGAGATAGGCGCCCGACTGAAAGTGGAACCTAAAACTGCTCATTTCGAACGCGACGGCGACGGCGATGGCGATGGCCTGCATTCAGTTTGCTTTGCGTAAATCGTTATTTTTCAACTTTTACCATTCACACCATGGGCCAAACTACAACTTGTGTCGGCACTTTTAAAAAAGGTTTCAAAAAGTATACCTTCTTCAAGGAAAGGATGTAAACAATTTTAACATGATTTTAAAATAAGTGAACTTGTTAGCTCGTTTCAAAATTGTATTAATTTTTTAAATGATTTTGATCCCGTTTTTTTTTTAAAACATATTTTCAAAAAGCCCTTTGCTTTAAAACTTTACCTCTGCTAAAACTTTTGTTTGTTAAACATTTAAACCTAAAAAACTTGTGATTTTGGGTAACTTTTTGATAAAGGACATGAAAAATCAAATCTATCTTTTTTTGGTTTATGACAATCAAGCCTTTTCGTTCACAAGAAATTGTTTTTTTGGAGTTAACCTTCAATTTCGATTATCGGGATGCAAGTTTATATAATTTATATATTACAGCATATACATAGAAATTCAAGGCTAAAAACAAAGAGGGTAAATGCGGTTGATAATATCAACTTGATATGGAAACTTAGGAAACTTTTGAATGTCCTGTAAACCTCGAAAAAACTCACCCACTGTGCTTTCCCCAATTACCGAAACAGTGGTCTGGTGGTGGTAACCTTTCCCTTCTCCAATTTGCGTCCACGTCCGCGTGCTTGTGGGTTAATTTCTGGCTGCGTGACTGGCTGAGTCTACTATGTGTTCACGTATACCTCGTACATCGTATATATGAAGGTTTATAGTCGGGCTTTTGCTAATAGCCAGCTGTCCAGCCAAGGCGGCTGCTTGAGGTTTCTTTTTGTTTGTTCTTTCCCCTGCCCATGTCGTGTCTCTGGCTGTTTAGATCCCCCCAAATTCAGTTTGTACAGCAAATTGGAACAATAAATAAAAGTTAGCGCAAGCGCCGGAACACCACCACAGACATACTTAGTAGCCAAATGTTGAGAAAGCCGGGAAAGGGCAAGTGCAACTGCAGTACAAGGTCTCCAACTGTCTTTAGTCAGTGGCAGAATGGCAGAGTACACAATCCAAAGACACACCACCAAACAACATAGTTATAAAACCGAGCTAAACCCACTTATTATGCATTTGGAGCACATTGTAATTGTGAGTGCTCTAATTTCAAGTGCTGAAATGTGTTCACATGCAAGTTTACATTTCGGAATATTTGCAAAACATTGAAGGAAACTTGGCCAAATTTAAAGCCACCAAACAAACGTTTGCTCTAACTTTCTGACTTAAAGTGGGAACTTTAAAGAAGGGTTTAGATGAGATAAAGCAAGATCTGCTAAAATTTAAGACTTTTCTGACATTTTTTTTGGTTTATTTGCTTTATCTGTGGGCAGTAAGTTTACACAGTTTCTGAACAATTTAATTCAATTAGATTAAATCGGGGAAATCCAGGAAATCTATTCTGATTTTGTTTTTAGTTAAACATGTCTAGAGTAACCCAGTTTTGTATTTTTCTCTCGATATTTTATACTATAACTTACCAACAATAACCTGCTACAGTAATTTTTACTATATTGTCCTTTTTCTAAGATAGCCCATCGATAAGCGGTCATCTACGTTTGGGGACAAAACCGTATACACCACAGAGACCTTATACTATGTGAATCCCAGAGGTCGAGTAACTGGATTAGGTTTGTAGCAATCGTAGGTTTCATTGCCCGTTCCAAACAAATCCCCATTAGCATTACCAATAAAAGTACACAGAGAAAAACAAATTAGGAGCCCCATGACAAGTTAATTTTGCACGGAGGAAAACTCAAAATACTAACTGGTCGTCATAATAAAGCATACTTATTTGCGCTGCCGGACAAGACTTACATTTTTTTAAATATAAATTATTTAATAAACTTTAGATAATTCTTGATCGATTTTTTAAGTCTATTGGAGCTGATCAAAAAATATATATATTTTTTGTCTCAAGCGATTCTTCCTACCTAACGAATACACGGATAAACGAATCTTGTTAAGGATGTTTTTTTTTATACATATATCAAGATCACTAACTTTATTTTTCAGGGTTTTCGAACTAAGGATTTGCGGAATCACTAGCCTTTTTTTTCTGTGTGCCGAGATTAGATGGGCGGTAAGCGGTATGGGTACTCACTCTTTTCGGCCCGGGAGGCGCTCATGCCACGGAGCGGCTTGCGGAAGTGCTTGCACCAACCTCGCCGCTGGAAGAGCTGCAGCAGACTGGACGCCCTGGTGCTCGTCTGCGCGGCGGAGGCCTGCGGCTGTCCATTGGGGCCCAGTGTCTGCATGCTGGCGCCCACGCGCTCTATTTCCGATGAGCGGCAGGAGGAGGCGTCTTCCACGGAGGAGCTGCGCCGCTTCCCGTCATCGTCGGTGCGCAGGCACACGCAGCTGCGTAGCATTCTGGCGGACTCGTTGAGCTTGTAACCCAAGACGTGACCCCAGTGCCTCCACCTCTGAGACCTCTGACACCTCCACCTTCCTCTTCCACTTCCTCACTGGGGTCCACACATGGGAGTGGGAACGGGAATGGGTGCCGGTGCTGGTGTCCGCCTTATGTCACTCGCCTGACAAGGTAATATAATTTGCCCGCCAGCCAGCTCATGGGCATGGGCCAGCGCCTTGTTCGTCCTTCAAATGGCTGACAGTTGGATGTGGATGGGAGGATGAGGCGGTCCAAGGGGGCCCAAGGGGTCCGACGTCTCTGACGGTGGCTATTCGCTCGTCTCCAGCTCTTAATGCAAATTGATTTTATTTTCGCGTAATTTATTCATTTCGCTGTTGCTGATTGCGCTACTCATATTTTTCCATTGTGCCAAATCCGCCTCTTGAATCGCCTTTTCAGCTGCAAATGAATTATGAAGAAAAATATTTCATAAGTGATTTAAATGTTTGTCAAGATTTGTCGCAAAATAAACAAAACATAAAAGAACACTATTGCATTAGCTGAATGAAATTATGAAAGCAAATTCAACTGGGAGTTGGGTGTTTGCTTATTGGAGCAGCAGAAGCTCTGGACATTCATTAATTGCTTACCCAACCGCGTTGACGTGCTACTCCAACACCCGATTATAATTACTGTTTACTTTGGCTATCATGGACTGTGGTACCCTAAGCCCATTTTGATTGTGGTCAACACGTGTTCAGGCCATAATTACATAAGCATTTCTTAGTTAATGGCAGTGAAAGGTCAGTTCTTATACGAAGATTACAAGGCAGTTTTTTTGATTTTCAGGGTCAAGTAATTGTAAGAAATAAATGTTTGAGTAAAACAGTTAAACAAAAATATGCTAATTTATGTCGTCTATTTCACCCATAAAATGTATTTTAAAAAGACAATTATCTCAGAAGGTAAACCACCCATAACAATATGCAAATTGTTGTGTTAGACAAATAAATCGCCCACAGCGAGACCAATATAAATAATGCCTTTATAGGTGATTACTCGTAACGGGCAGCAAAACATATGTAAAGAAGCCTTGAAATTATGTATGGATTCAATTGACTGCTGCAGGCGAAGGATAGCTTTTCTGGTCAGGACGAAGTGCCCCCCTTGTCCAGCACTTGTGTATCCTTTTTGTAGCGTTGTGGCGTTTTTGCGGCAAAAGAACCGTTGAACCGATACGCGACCACTATAGTATAGATATGTATTATGTATATGTATTATGTATATGTGGGTGCTCTATTCACGAGAACGGGTTGTGGCCGACGAGAGCCCCAGGTCCTTTGTCCTTTGTGCCTGTCAGCTTCTATGAAGCCAGAGTTCCCTTGAGTGGCTCCAGACAAACAAACCAATTTTCACCAATTGAGCCATAAAGCCACACAGACAGCTCCCACACCAAAGCCAGATCCACGAAGTGTGAAATTAAAATGCTAACCTGTAGCAAGGACCGAGCAAGGACCATGGACGCAGGACCCAACCTAAATATAAAAGCACCGTGGAAGGTGTTATTGATTAATCGCTGGAAACATAGTGCCAAATAAAATAGCCGGGAATTTATTTGCCAGAAAGGCGTTTCAGCTGCTATTACCCACATTATCCCATATTTTTCGGTCTACCATGGCAGATGCCAACACTTTTATTTAAGAGCTTATTTTGTCTACAGTAAACTGAATTTTATCGTCCTAATACGATTCCCAATAAAAAGGATGTCTTAATTTTGTTTATTTACTGCAGTTGGCTTTAAGACTTTTGTTTAAGCTAAGCCATTTAAGTTGCTATGTATCAAATGGAATTATGCATTCTTAACTCAGCAGAAGTTTTAAAGCCAACACCAAGTTTGATAAATATAAAAAAAGGAAAAACTTATCTTTGTTCTTGTATTTATCTTAAGTTTAACTTTTCTTTAAATAAGCTTCGCAAAAACAAACAAAAAGTAATTTTAATGCTTTTGTAGACAATAGAATTAGAGGTGATTTATCTTGTTCATTTATTTTTAAACAAAAAAAGATACTTTAAGAGTTTTAATATTACATATATAAGTAATGTAAAGACAGTGGAATTATCAATAAATTGTTTTTTCCGCTTTAATGCATTTTATTATAATGACCAAACTTGTTCTTCATCTATAACAAACGAAGAATAATTTTATGTGGATTGCTTGCCAAGTTTTTTCAAGTCTCTATCGTCTACTCTTTGAACTGTAATACTCATGCAAATTTCAATTATTACATTCTGTAGCCAAAGATTGAGGAACTTTGGAGAACACTCAGCCCACACCCAGTCCCACACCGTTTGCCAGGTAAAATGTTTTAGAATAAAACACAAAAGACGAACCAATACTCCCAACACGGGGACTTGCTGTGCCTTTTGCACTTTGCCCCAATGGCACTCTCCGCGCGAAAATTTCGTTAGGGAAAAATGTAAATGTAGCGGGAAAACCAGGCGTGAGGCTTTTATCGAAATGTAATTTGTCTAAAGTGAAAATGACTTACAGCTTAAATGGCTTAAATTCTTTAAAGATTTTTGGCTCAATTTGTGTGTAACTTTGAAATTGAATATGGCAATCACCCAAAATAATAAATCACTTTTAGACGGAGACGGAGGCAATAATTATAAAAAGGCAAACATCATAAATATATTTTTGTCATTGGCTGGAATACTTTTAGCTTAAATATTATCTAAAACACATCAAACAAAAACCCCACTTAATTAAATTAAAGTTTGCATTAAAATATTGTAGCTTACATAAAAAACCTTTTAAAATAAATATAACCAAGACTAAAAACGAGAATGTAAATTATCAATTTTAAAAAGAGAACCTAATATTTAAGATAGTTAATGCAAGACCCATTTTGGCAATAAGTTGGTAAGAAAGCTTAAATCATTTTATACAAGGCTTGCCACTAGCCCTGGGTAAACTTGTTTTAAGGTGTTTAAAGGAAGCTGACAATATTTATTAAAATATTATTTAATAAAATATATCACAATAAATCAGCAAATCAGCTCAATTTTAAGGGAATTCATTAAAAGCTTTATTTAAAGTGATTTTAGCACTTACAACGTAATGTGGTCACTTTGTGGAACCATTCAAGAAAATAAGACAAAAACTTGCTTAGTCAGCCAATATTTTACTCAAGTAAGATGACAAATACAACATAAATCTGGCTCTGTTTGTTATAAGAACAAGAAATATAAGCCAATTAATGCAGTTGACAGTGACAGAAAAGGTCTTAGGCCCATTTGATCGATTCTAAGAATTTCCAACCACTTTTTAGTAGGTCAAAGAGCCAACTCTATTTATTTCAATTACCACAGCGTAGTGGCCAATTTCCGGTTTCCGGGGCTGCCGGCCGATGTCCGGGTTCCTTGGGTCAAGACAGCAAAGATAATGAGATTATCCGCCGGCACATTTGCAGGCGGGACTACACTGCGTATACGTTATTTGTCCATTAATCCCACGACAAAGAACGAGCCAACAGCAAACGGACACTGGTCGTAATAGGTCCTGCCAACTCATGGAGCCGTTCCACCCATTTTCCAGCATTTTCCCATTTTCCCATGTGCGTGTGTGTGTGGAGCGCTCAAAAAATGATTGTTGGCCTGACTCAATTACGATAAATTGCACGTCAGCCAAGCCAGTGTGACAATCAGCAAATTTGCCCGCATTTCAGTTCTGCAAACATGGCTCATGGGAGGGAGCCCAGCAGCAATTAAGTTAGTATTTACTGAAGATAATGTTTCAACTCGGAGTCGGTGGCTGCATAAATGTATGGGTAAACAGCAATTTCTTTAATACCCAATATTAGTGGGGGGAAACTCGATGCTTTGAAGGCAGAGATAAGCTATTGTGTGTTTCTGCCCTTATTTCTCAAAGAATTTAATTTTTTTGTACTGAATGTGTGAGCAAATAACTCTTAAAGTGTTGGGTATGAATTGTTTTTTGTGTGTAAAACCAATAAACCAAATATTTATCATATAAAAAAGCAACTAAAATATAAAATAAACTACAAATACATAACTTAGCATTCAACGCATGGAAACGATCTGTAAATATTAAATTAATGAATTATAACTAATAATGATTATACCTTTTTTTTATTTATTTAAATTTTTTTTACTTTATAGAATGTTAAACAGGAAACTATTAAAACGTTTCGTCAAAGCTTGTTTTGTACCTCACTTACGAATTTAGCAATATTTCCTGTTTAAAACTTTTCAATAAATACATTAAAATCTTTTTGCACTTTTGTTTAATAAATACATTAAAATCTTTTGTTTTTTTGTTAATTTATCAAAGTGCTCCACTAATATGGCATCACTTGGCTCCTTTGAAATAGGTGAGCTAATTATCGGGACTCACAAGGTCAGTCATCAAATTCGTTCACTCAAATTCCTCGACAGGTAATTTAGTTTGCCTACGCTTTTAATTAAGTTGCCGTAGTCAATTTAGTAGAGGGCACGTTTTTGCAGGTAACAGGTAAAGGTACAAGGAGCTGCAAGGACCTATTGGCGCATCACCATCCCGAAGACTCTCTTTTGGGGCTGCCCATTAACGGGGCTGCGAAGGTTTTAACGACTTTGAAATGATGTCAGCCCGGATGCTGATGTTCGTCATCGTTAAGGGCCGATTTGTTCTTTTTATTTATAAACCAAATTGGGAATTAACGCAGAATGGGCGCAGGGAGCGTCGTCGACACCTACAGCCATATGGACTTAAAATTTTGCAGCCAGCTGTGAGAACCATGATTTATTCACCCTAAGTACACTCGCAAAACCTGCCTTAAAGCACAACCCAAATTTAGCGTACAAAAGACGATCATTTTGTGCAAACATAAAACCCTGTGTGGTTTAAAAAATTTACTGAAAGAGTATTTTTAAAAATTTATAAGCTTGATTGCATCGTTTATGTGGCGATTCGTTGAGTGGGGCTTTGAGTGGATGCTTTTATTTTCTTTTTATATTTGATGACTACACAATTTGAGGGGAATATGTATGGGGGAGGGAAAGGTAATTTTTCCAAGAGCTGTAAAACGAATCTGAACAGGAAAACGTTTATGGCTTCAGTGCGATGATGTGCGCCAGTACCTATGTTTGATGAATCACAGGGACTTTTGCATCCCAGTGTAGCTCAGAAAAGGGAACGAACGCTGCGGCTTAATTGCCATAGAAAAGTATCCAAATACCGACCTGGTGCCAACGCCATCGCCATCGCCTTCGTTTTGGTTAACAAATCAGGCGTGAAAATGACGGCACCTCGCTCCATGGGGGATGAAAGCTAAACTGCTTAATTTAATCGATTTTCGCTAAGAGTTTTAAATTTCTTATCTTGTTTGGATGAACAAGTGAAAGTGTGGGCTTTTAATGGGGGGAAATTCGTCAGAGTTGGTTAAAATTCCTTCCGCAGGCTGGTTTTTATCCTTCTTAACACTGCTTAAATTCAGTTTATATCGGGTAATGAAGCTTATTCGCCAAAAAAAAGGTTTTCTTCAAATTCCACTCAGTGCCCATACTTTTTTTATATTTTCTAGCTTGTCAAATAACCAAATTGGATATTTCATGAAGCCAATTCACCGGATAAGGTTTGTTTAAGTTTCTATCTTAACAAAATCCTGGACAATTATATAACTTATTCAAAATTCGAATCTTAAGTGCACCATAAATTTCTTCAAATTTCTTTCATCAGCCTCTTAAATATTTTGTAATACATCCAAACTTATATTCCCCGAGCAACTTGTTTAATAGCCTTAAGTTAATTGCTTTTTGGTTTCAGTCTTATTCCCGTGGATGTAATGAAACTTTTGCACAATCAACTTAATTCAAGCCGAAATTGTGGGGAGAGTCTTACCACAACTTTCTACCGAATTTAAATGGCTCGAACGTGGCATTTCGTGTTAAGAAAACTCCAGGAACAAGGCAACTTCAGGGAGCTGCTTTGTCACTGTTTCGGCCACCGTGGAAAAATTGGGTATAAGCAAAAGGAAAGCCATAACAAAACAAAAATTAAATCGGAAGTTGTGAGAAATTTTGGGGCTGCTGGCGTGTCGCCCCCAAAAGAAACCGCCGGGAATTCGTGCGAAAAAAAAAAAAAGTAAAATAAAAAACCTCAGCGGAACTGTGGGAAAAATAAACGAAATCACGAAATACAAGTAAATCCCGAGGAAACAAAGGGAGCGAAAGGAAAAGGCTGAAAATCAAATGCCAAACGTCAACGAGATTTGTTGCTTGTGTGGCACATAAAACTCATTCTCACTTTTACAACCTCTTGGAGGTGGATGTCGATGTGGAGGTGGAGGCGGTTGCTAATCTTCCACTGGCCCGCCATCAATTGGCCCCGAATTCGAGTGGGCAGGCTGCCCAAAAATATGAGTTTGGAATTTGAGTGTGCGGGCAAGGAAAGTGGCACAAGGTAAAGGACCTAATAAATTCCGACTCGGATTCAATCCCCAATCCAATTCATACGTGTCCGCGCGTCTCTTTTTATGAACACCTCAATATTTCGGGGTTTCTTTTTGTTGGTTTACAAATTGCGTTCATATATACAAAGTTGGTTGCTATTATAGTAATATACTTTTCTTTTTTATAATTGGTACACAAATTGTCCTTTATCCTAGATTGATTGCATAAAGGCAAACAATGTGAATGAAATCAATATGTTACAAATAGAAGAGCCCATTAAGTTGATATATGTTGGCTCTTTTTGTAAGTCTTCTATATCTTAAGATTAGAAAATGAAAGATGTATGTACTTTTGAAACTAAAATCTCATTTAACAAGACATTTCTTCAGATAAAGGATTAACAAAAATATGTTCTACTTGAAAAATTTCGTTGAAGAAAAATGTGCAGTAGTTAGTTTTTGATGATCTACCATGCATCACGGAAAATCTTTAGACCCCTACATAAGTACTGTCTTGAATTTTATGCACGCTTAGCAAACCCATTTGGCTCTAGTCTGCTTGGCTAAGTCTGTTGTTATTGCTTTTTCTTGCTTGTTTTGGGAACACTGCACTTGTCTGTCCTCATTTTTCTAAGAAGTTCGCTACCGTCTAATGGGAAAAAGATGGGTCAGAAATATGCATGTGTACATATGTACGTGCATACTTATATCTTGCCACAGCACTTATCGAGAAATGGATAAATGGATTGTGCAAACAGTGCTTTCTCTCATGTGGAATACGAAAAAAGCCATAACTAATTCATATGGCAAACACCTTTGGAGCGTAATGGAATCGTTTATCTATTATTAATTGGCTGCATGTCTTAAAGTGTTCTCGTCTGCTGGCTGTCATCACCTCGCGTTTTTCTTTTTTGGTTTTTTATTTCTATTAAATTATTTCTCCTGCTTGGTCTTGTTCTTGTCGGTCATGAGTACATATTTTAAATTTCATTTGTACATAGAGAAAAATATTTGACAAAATAATGTTGTTTTAATATATTCTCGTATCAAAAGATTTAGAAGAGTTAGTATTTGGAAGTCTTCACCAATGCTAACTATCTTGTCGTAGGTCGTTAACACAACATTTTAAAGCTCTACGTCTATGAAATTGAAACTAAAACAAATCTGTCACTATAAATAAATCTTTCAGATAAAGTTGTACCCGGCAAATACATGAGTATCTTTAAAACCAAAAATTCTTGAAAAATAAATTTTTCAGTTGTTTATTTTACTACACACAACTAATATTTTTATGCTAATTTTGGGCGACACTTTTTCTGCGCTGTGTACATGTGATGGATGTACTATTTATATGTATGTATGGAACGTATGGGAATGCATGTGCGTTTGAATGTCTGTATTTCGAGTGTCTCCCATCCGTCGGTCGATTCTAGTTCTGTTTCTGATCCCATTTAATGCACGGAATTTGTCAGTAATTTACGAAACGACGCACTAAATTGAACAGCGAATAAAAAGTCGATTCGGTTGGAAAGTTTTTGTGGCATCAAGGATGTGATGTGGATGTGCCGCCGCCGCCGCGTATTCATGACAATTCCATTTCGGCGGTGGCACAAGTGGCTATAACACACAAACACACAACGTGAAAGCGTGAGCGTAAACAAACACAGAAATTTCATCGGGCCATCGGAAGATAAACAGCGACGACAATAACGGCAGAAATATACATTTACATATAGTAAAAGCGGCAAAAGGCATTAAATGAAGCCACACACAAAATGTTTTCTGCTCGTGGTGACAAATTTAACAACAGCAACAAGAGCAAGAACAAGAACAAGAACAAGAACAGCATATGCTGCTATGAATCGGAAATCGGAAATAGCGCGCTGAGCTGAGAGCATTACGTATACGTACTGGTGGCCGCGTTCCGTTAGTTTGGCGTCCGTAGCGCGTGGAATACCGTTACAAACTGAAGCAAAGGCCACAAGCTCGGAAATCCTTTTTGGCCGCTGCCTCGGTCGCTGCTGCTGCTGCTGCCTCTGCCTCAGTTGGCGTCGCCGCTGCCCTCTCACTCTCACTCTCTGCACATTTGTCGCCATGCTGTGAAAAGCAAAACAAAGAGCGATGGCCGCATCAGCTGATTGCCCCGTTTCATTGCCATTCCCGTTCATTTCGCAGCGGAGGCTGCGCGCTGCTCTCTCCCACGCATTCCTCACCGAGAGAGAGAGATGAGAGGCAGCGCAGCGATGCTAATCCAAAGATACTAAGTTTGATAACGTCGCTCGTGTTTGCATTTCAAATTTATGATATGCATCTTTCGATTAAAATTTCAACCAGACGTGCCGCATTTTCTGGATGGATGGCTGACTAAAGAGAAGACATGCGGAAAAAAGGAATCCATTACAAGCCACTGATGCCGAATTGCTTCAAATCAAAGATGTTCTTATCTGTGTGACATCCATTTTATTTTGGGACCTAATCAACCTTTTATATCGCCATGTGACTTAAATGTCACATACCATTAACACCCGATTATATCAAGTTACATTTTAATCTAAAAAACACCTGAGCTTGTATTTTATTTAAATTTTTTATTCTTAGCTTCGATGCAAGTCTATTTAGGTTAACAAAACTAATTGGAGTTTAAATTAATTGGCTATAATTTTCTAACTTAAAATTATATTTTAAAGCACTTGTTAAAGCAAATGAAAAATGTATAAAATTAAAATACAATATCATTAATTAAAATTTTTAAGGTTTTACGATTTTATTCCACCTCAAAAAACATGACCAAATCAGTTCGACGGAAATAGTTACCGGTAAAGTAACATTTTTAAAGCCCTTAACCGGTAACCGTTTTCAATACCACTAAGATAAAATGTTAAACATCATTACTTATTTTAAATTGTTTATTACTTTACAATTATATTTATTTTTTCCCCATATTTACCTTTATGTTTCGACACCTGATTGTTGATAATAACTTATTTAAAATGTTTTTGTCCAAAACCAAAAACTTTCTTCTGCACTTCTTTTGAAATACTCACACACACTCCGATTCTTTGTTATGGTTCCTTTCTTGTATATTGATTATTTGGTCGGTTCCATGGCCTTTATGGGTGTCGTATACATATGTACATATAAGGATCCCAGTGCCGCCAAGCCTTCAGTTGGCCACTCGATGTGATTTTGGTCTGCGGCCTCCAGGGAATTTTGTAGCTGGATTTCACGAAACCGAAAATTAGGCCTGTCCCCAGCTCCTTTACGCTGACCCGCTTTTGGGTTTTGGGTTGCCGGAGCTTTAACTTTAATGGCAATTAAGGTCCTGGGAGGGTAACCCTCGTTTAGTGATTACGGAGAACTCGGTTGGGCCCACTTCAAATTCATTTAGCGAAGGTGCGTGCGGTAGAAGTTGCCGTTGCAGTCGGTAAACTTTCTCTGCATTTCATGAATACAAACAAGCACGACCAGACGAAGATACACAGCCATCCAGAAAATAATCCCCCCACGAATAAGTCTCCTTGAACGGACTGGGTAAAATTCTAAATACTTCCGATACATGACGATTCAGTCACGGATTAGTTAGTCGTCCGGGTCCCAAGATTAGTTCTTCGACAGACTTCCTTTTGTTGTTAACTCTTTTAATCCGGAAGGCTTTTTGATTGTGTCACAGTTTACTTTAATTGTTTCGTTACAAAAACAACATAAATCATTTAAAGTAATATTATGCTGTTTTACAAAACTGTTTTAAAATTATACAAAAAAAATATTTTTCATCTTATTAAAAAAGTTACCCTGATACAAAAACTATAAACATTTTATGCAAGTAAAAATCCCTTTAATTTAATCTTTCAAGATTTTTATGTTTTTAAACCACTCTTTATATGTTTTATTAAATTTTTTTTAAATAGTGTAAAGATTTAAGAGTTTTTTAATTTAATATTACTGAACACTTTTTCAACCCTACTGCCTTTTAAGTAGACTTACAGTTTTAGCTGCAGCTTACAATACAAAATATTTCACACATGTTGCTTGTCTTCACCTATCATCGCACCATAACTTGTATTTACCTTGTTCGCCAATATTGAAATCCACAAGATACGTTCAAACACAGCCTTCAGATACAAGTGCTGAAGTACAAGTACAAAGCGTTCGTGGATATCCGAAAGGTCGCGTGTGTCTTATTGGCATCCTCATCCGGTTCCGCGCTCTGTTTTGCATATTCCAGTACTAATGGCCGGTTGGCCGCACGCCACACTCACCTGAATAGGTTAGAAAGTCAGGTGGGAGCTCCACCTTCGTGCGGGCATGCCATTTAAAAACATCCCATAAACATTTAGACCAGTCCAGTTTTTTACAAGCTGCATGCGAAACTTCAGCAAACATAGCATCAAAGTTCAAAAGTGGCTAACTTAATTAATATAATCGGGGGTGCCACAGAAACCGTTCCGCCCAAATTCCAACCGAATGTCCAACCCCTTCTCTATGTAAATTCCAACCCTCTTTGGGCGGAACGGTTTCTGTGGCACCCCCGAATGTGAAGTGCAATAAAAAAGTTGGCAAGATCCTGGACATACATATGTTTAAGTCATCTAAGCCTACCACTTTATATTAAAGTGTAGTAAAAATGTTTAAGGATAGGTAAAAAGTTTCTGTTTAAGCGAAATGTAACATTAAGAAGATAAAAAGGTACGTACCTTAACTCTTCTAAAGAGGATTTCAAGAACACATCATTCTTGGATTTAATTCAAATGTTTAACCTTGAAGCAGCCAGCTCTTTGTCTTAATTAGGATACATTTTTAGCACGCATTGGTCTCTGGACAATACATGTGCATGACAGGAGACTTACCTTACGTTTACGTAGCCAATTATTAAATTTTTTTTAAATTGGTCTCAAGAGCTTTTTAAACTAATTCGTCCTTTCTTTAAAATATGGTAAAAAATACTTCTTACAGGAGTTTAAAAACAAGGAAATTAAATAGCAAAGAACAAAGCACAGTATACTTAATTTAAGACTTTGTTTATTGTTTTATTTATAATTTTCTTTAATAGCTTTGATGTATACAAGTTTTTGGTAAAAGGTCTAGTTTTATTTTATTACATTTTTTAGTTTGTCTAAATTTTTAAACGAATCACGTCAAATTCACTTTAATGCTTTAACAAATCACAAATTGACATACATTTAAATCATTATATAAGTACACAAACATATATTACATTAGTCTTGTCAATTGGCAAAGCATCGCGATATAAGCTAAAACGGCATCACAAGTGAAGATCGTTTATACCCAGCGATGCATTTGGATCTTCTTCTATAAGGTTGTCAAAATCAATTGTTATTTGTTTTTGTTGGGGGATGTGTCGTTTATGGGCCACCCCTACTGCATCCAACATCCGCTTGGAAGCCCGGTACGTGGGTTTCTCCGCATACTTGTCGGACAAGTAGAGAACCTGAGCAATTCCCACCTGCAAGATTTATAACATACTTACATGCATCGCTTTAACTCAAAGATATAATGTTTACCTGTATAATGAGCTTGGCGCACTCATTGCAAGGAAAGAGTGTGGTGTAGAGACGGGTTCCAGTCAAACTCATGCCGTTGCTGTTTAGGATCGCGTTGGCCTCCGCATGCACCACGTACATCTTCTTGTCCTCCAGCGGATCGAAGTCCTGTGTGTTCTTCTCGGCCTTCGACCACGGAAATTCGTCATCGCTGCAGTTCCGGGGGAATCCATTGTAGCCGATGGCCACTATCCGGTTCTGTGAGTCCACGATGCAGGCACCCACTTGGGTGACGGGATCCTTGCTGCGTTTCGCGGAGAGCAATGATGTGGCCATGAAGTAGTCATCCCATTGCAAGTAGTCTCTACGCTTGTAGTTCACAGGTGACTCTGGGGTATTCACGTCTTCATTGGACATTTCTCTAAAATATTTAAGTAGAAAAGGCTTATCAGTGATGACGACAAATGCCAAAACATTTGCTTATTTCATTCATTTTATAAATTAACAGAGGTTCATATCCACAAAAACATTTTTGTTATATATTTTATTGAGGAAATGTATGTATATAAGATTAAAATAAGTAATATGTATTGTTGCACATTTATGTTAGCGATAAGGCTAACGAAGACGATGAGTAAAACTGGTTTAACAAAACCAGATAAGGCTAGAAGTTATCATCTGGTTTTAAAATTGTATATTGATGATACAAAGTTGTACTAAGAACTCTTAGCGTTTACAAATAAAATCGAAAATTAATTTAATTTTCTTTCCTAAATATTTTTCCCTAGTCGATTAATTTGTAAAGTAAAAGAGTGCTAATATTGTTGTCATATTTTCAGTTTTATTTTTCATTTGTTCATTGTTCCTAACTTTTTCGTGTCCAGTTTAAATGTGATGGGTAATTTGATAGTCAAGGAAAGCA
Source organism: Drosophila oshimai (assembly GCA_018150695.1). Taxonomy (NCBI): domain Eukaryota; kingdom Metazoa; phylum Arthropoda; class Insecta; order Diptera; family Drosophilidae; genus Drosophila; species Drosophila oshimai. The sequence continues at coordinate 662,153 of JAECWM010000147.1, read as the reverse complement.
GGACAACTGTGTGCACGTTCTTTATTGCATTCATTAGACAAAACGATGATCGCAGCTATTTTTTCAGCAGCAATAATATTATTTTATGTATCATAAATTGGAATATACAGCGAATACTTTCAATAATAATTTTCATATTCAACTCAATGTGTGGTTAGGCGAGTACGTAATTAAAACTAGCGGCGTCGACGGTTCCCAATATCGGGACCAGGACCTAGGTGCTCTTTTGCACCTGTATGGGATTCTGCTTCAGGTGCAGGTAGATGGATCGCATGCGGGACACGTCCTTGCCCGCCTTGTTCACCTTGGGATTGAAGTCGCAGAGCTTGGCTATGCGCTCCCACTCGGTTCCCGGTTCGATGCTTCCGTTCTCCAGCGTGGCTGCCTGCTTCTCGGCATTGCGCGACGACAGCTTCGTCTTTGAAATGGACTCGCCGATCTGGCGCAGCCAATCGTCCAGCTCCTTCTTGGACTGCTGCCGCAGCTCCTCCTTTTTCCGCTCTTCCTCGAGATCCTTCTCCTCCAGTCGCTGTTTCTGCTCCTCGCGCCACTTGCGTATCTTCTCGGGCTCTTCTCTAGAGGGTGGTGGTCCGGATATGCCCACGGGTTCATTGGACTCGCCGCCGATGACCTCGAAGCTGCCTGTGGAGGATTCCAGGCCGCCAGCCCCGCCAGCGGAGAGAAGGTCGCCACCTAGCACATCTCCTGAGGTGCTGCCCCCTCCACCTCCTCCAAGAAGCTCCCCCAAGCCATCGTCTGTGGGCGGAGCTGAAGCGGATGCAGATCCCCCCGTGATCTCCGCCTCGAGATCCCCGAGAGCCGACTGTTCGCGCGCCAAGAACTCGGCCGCGGGATCCACCTCCTCCTTGGCAGCGAAATCGTCTCCAAAGTCCATGTCGATGTGCTCTGTAAATGTTGTGATTGCTATTTAGTGGGCGTCTCACTCCAATTTACACGTACGCAGAGCAAAGTAGCAGCTGCAAACTGTGTTTCCACCTTGTGCCCGACACCTGGCCACTACGCACCTCTCGTTTGATTTGGTTAGCTCTAAATGAAGATCGGTTTGGGCGGATGACTAACCGGAAACTCGGGAAAATTTACTTTTTCAGTTTTCTTTTAGCAATGAATACGTAAAATGACTGTCATTAGTACGTGAACCAACAATAAAACAGTGGGTTATCGAACTGGTTCCGCGTGAACAGTGCTGGTTAATGTCCCATATATCGTAAGACAAAGGCTTTGTTTAAATTTAATTTGCTTATTTCAACTAGGTATAATATAGAAATATTTTATAATTTTAAAATTAAATACTTAATTATTATGGTTTGTAAGTCCTCTTCAAAACTTATAAACAAATTGACCACTGGGTTGTAAAGTTTACCCAGTTCCGCCTAAAAAGTATTGGAAAACGCAAAGGGAAATACAGACAACAATAGAATTTTTTTTTAATTTTATATTTACATTTAAAATAACATATAAAGGAGATAGCAATCAAATCTATATATATGGTCAAATTGAATAAAATTGCTAAATATTTTAGTTTCCTTCAGTAAGTGTTGAAAAACGTGCAAATGGGGGTGGTTTGTTTACCGCATATTTAATAAAAACTAGTTTGGGTGGTAAATAAAACTTAACTTAAATATTAAAGTTGCTTGTAACAGAAATATTTGTTCAATTGTCTTAAAATAACCTTCCAAACAAACCTGCCAAATTGATCACTGGGTTTTGAAAATAAACTAGTTCCACTCCAACAGTGTTAGTTAACGCGCGGGTGGAGTACACACAGCTCTGATCAGTGTAGCGATTAAATTGTTTATACTCAATCAAATGTGCCTTTTCTAGTGTTCACAATAAGTAAATAAATAGCATAGTCAATAATTTAATGGTAAACAACTTCCGAATTGATTGTGGGCCCGATAAATGGGGTCTTATACAACACTTGCGACTATGGCGCAGCACACGTGAAATGTGAATTTAATCACTTGCCAAAGAACGAATGGTTCCGTTGAAAGTCAACTAAAACCTGCACTCACTCACCTGTGTGATGGGAAACGCGAAAGCAACTATACTTTTTTAAACACCAACGGAGACAAAACGCGACGACGGCAATACAAACAATAAACACTCGCCGCACGAACCAGCGAACCAGTTCCCTTTGGCATTATTCACCTGAGCCAGTAGTTCGTTTTTCACTGGCAGCAGAGCGGCCATTTTGGAGATTGTTTCATCTACAAAAAAGTTATGCACCGTATCTAAAAAAAGTTGCGCCCGAAATTAAATATAAAATCAGCTCGTGCTTGTGGAGCGTGTGCAGTCCGATGTGAAGATAATGCTGGACCCGAGCAGCCCGACAGTTCCGAATCTGTAACAACTAAAAGTTAGTGACTATCTTCCAACACGCACGCATGTACACCGTGTGTGTGAGTATGTGTTTGTGTGTATGGATACATATATGTGCAAGCGGAAAATACGGGAAAAAAAATATCCCTAGCCAAAAAACATTCTCAAAACAGCACAATTCCTTGCGAATGTGCTGCCCCCTCAAAACTAAAGTAATAAGTGGCTGCCGTGCGGAAACACAATTAATTCGATGACGCCGGAGCTGGCGAAATGCGGGCTCATTTCCAGCCGACCGCCAAGGCACAAAATACAGACGCCAAATTTTGAAGGGGGAACCAAGCGCATCGTGGCCAAAAGGGATACAAAAAAAAAAAGGGGGAAACAATGAGTGCAAAAAAAGATTGGAAATAAACACCCCAGATCCCGTTTTTAAATTTGAAAACAATTTTTAGAAATTCTATTTGTTCTGGATTTAATGCAAATATTTATTTGCTTCTGAATAACAACAATTTGTTTAAATATCGTATTTAAACCCAGGATTTTATTATAATACAGCCAATAAAAACCGAATTTTGCATTATACTTAAAAAAAAATAACAAAATAAAATTCATTAATTTAAATTACTTTGATTTAAATACGATATATTTTGTTAAAATTTTTAAGATTAGCTTGTTCTTGCGACATTTCTTGATTTATGATAAATTAAAAAAATTAAATGCATAGGTGAATTTAAGATGATTTTAAGACAAGAAAAAACAAAATAAAACAAAGTTTATACATTTTGATATTAACATTTGATAAGGAAGTGCATTTTATTGTATTAAAATTTTTAAAATAAAGAATTCTTGACTTTTGATGAGTTACTTTTAAAGTCAAGGCTAATATATAAAGAGTCTCCTTGAATTTGAAAATTTAACATTTTAAATAGATTTAAGATGTCTTTAAATAGAGGGTTAAAAAAAGTGCCTATTTTAACCTTCTTTTACTAAAATGTACACGCTAATAATTTAAACTAAACTAAGAAACCTGCTTACTTACACAACACACTAACAAGATTCTATGAATTGCAGTTACCAGCCAGCAGCAGTAGAAGAATCCAATCCAGCCATGGATCCCAACTCCAGCCCCTGGTCATACGCCTACAACCGCATTGTGCCCGCCAGCGCCGGCAGCTCCGGCGGAACAGCCGAGGACTTCCAGCATCCGCACCTGGCCACCATCACGGCCGCCAGCATAGCCAGCTTTAATGCAGCAGCAGCCAGTGGAGGGAGCTTTGTGCCACCGTCGCCGATTGGCAGCTACAATCCAGTATTCCAGCAGATCTACCACCACGCGGCGGCGGCCAGCGTTCAGCCGAAGCCCGCCCACTACGCCTCGTCGGCGGTGAGCACGCCCCACCGCCAGCTGCAGCTGCCCAGTTCGCTGGACAAGCAGCTGAGCTCGTTCCAAAACCAGGCGGCTGTTTCGGCTGCTGCGGCAGCGGTGGTCAACAATGTGGCCTCGAATTACTACGGGGAGAACTCGTCCTCGAGTGGAGCGTCGCCCTCGCCCACAACTGTGGCGCTGACGTCCACCTCGCTGACCTGGAATACGCCTAACATGATATCAAACACCTTCCTGGCCATGCAGCAGCAGCAGGCGCAGCAGCAACAACAGCAGGCGCAGCAGCAACAACAGCAGGCCCAGCAGCAACAGCAGCAGGCACAGCAGCAGCAGCTTAACCTGGTGGCCGACAAAGTGGTGAGTAGTAGCACTCTTTTATTATCCGTTATCGGCTTGCAGATCACAATCCACTCAGTAAAGTAGCTTCTGGGGAAGCACAAGCCACACACTCATTAAACCCTCGCAGTGTCTATCGCATTTATCGCATACTAACATCCCAGAACCCGAAATCAAACCATTAAAGCTTAGACTAAGTCTAGCCTCTATGTCGAATGTCGAATCAAACCCAAACCAAACACTTTTCGATTCCGATTCAATCTATGTACGGTGCGCTGTAGCAGATTAAGCAGGAAAAGCAAATAAAAGCCTACAACGACTCGATTTACCTGATCCAACTGCAACAGCAGCAGGCCCAGCAGCAGCAGCAGGCGGCGCAGCAGCAACAGCAGCAGCTCCAGCAGCAGCTGCAGCAGGAGATCGCCGAAACGGACCCCGAACCGGACACCTATTACACAATCGATGGGAGAAAGGTTAAAGTTACACGCAAAGATGGTCAGGGGTTTCGGGCGACGATCATTGAGCAGCAGAGTGCCAGTCCAGTGCCAGCGGGATCCTATCCAGCTCCATACGTCAGTCCTGCGCTAAGCTCAGCAGATGGATCGCCCATCACGAATTTACATGCCGTGGACGTGGTCAGCACACCGCAGGCCCAGGTTATCGTCTACAAGACGGCGTCCCCGGTGCACAGGCGCTCGGAGGCAGGCGCTGGCTCGTCTGCTGCTGGCACACCCACCACCGTGGCCTACTCATCTGTGATACAAAGCACCCTGCAACAGCAGCAGCAGCTGCAGCAGCAGAACCTCTGCTGGACGAAGCTGGAGGAGGATGGAGGAGCGGGGCAGGAGCAGGACATCAAGAACGTGCTGCATCTGCAGGTAAAGCAGGAGCAGCGCCAGCTGGACTATGCCAGTGAGGCGGCATCCTCAGTGGACGCAGGCGAGAATCTAGTGTTCAACCTGCCGCCCGGTCTGGAAATCAAGCAGACCTTCTATCCCGCGGGCGTATCAGTGGTCGATGGGGAGCACCTGCAGCTGCAGGAGAACCAGAACCAATCCCAATCGCAGTCCTCCGGGCGGCGACAGCACGTGGTGGCCAACATGATCATGTCGCCGGCGGCGGGCAACTTAGCGTCACAGATTCAAGTAGTGCCAAAGGTTTGTATGTCATTTGTTTTATTTCCGTTCCTATTCGTTTATTTTGTTTGTGTTCTGCTTTTAATTTTGTTGATTTGCTTTTGTTCTGTTTGCTTTAATCATCTGCTCAGCCGTAGAAGCTTATTTTGTACATCTTTGTAATCTATATCGAATCTATTTCACCTTCTATAAGTAAATCAGTACCTTTCGAAATTATACATTTGAAAATAAATGTCCTTTGTTAGAAAAAAATGATAAAAAGCCTAATTAAGTTTTTAAGTCAAAAAAGAATTTCTGTTTAAATGTAGCTAAATACAATTTATATTTCAGTGTGTAAAAGTCAATACAATAAAACAATTTTTTAAGTGTCTGGTGTTTAAATTTGTATTGAAAGGTTATTTTCTTTTTCCTTCAGATCAGTATATTCCCTTCTATGTAGTTTATGTTTTTCGTATAAATACGCATGGTTTTAAGATTATTTTTTGTATTTTGGTGAAAGCTCTTTCTTTTGGCCTTTCGTTATTTGCTTTATCGGAACTATTCTGTTCAATTTAACCAAAACTGCTTTAAATACTGCTAACTAATACTCTAATTAAAAGTCCTGTGGCCACTTTGAAACTGTGACGTTATGTTGTAATGGTATGATTCAATTGTTTGAGAGGGTAAACCCAAGCACCAACCACGTTTGTCGCTCGCAGCCCAGTTAATAAGTCCCAAAAAATGCTCTGGGAGCAGACAGATTACCAGCCAGTGTACATGTTTACCCAACGTTTCTAATGTCCCTATGTCCAAGCTATTTATAGTGTGCTGTTCTTCAGTGATAGAGGGAGTTCTAATATCTTTCTTTTGCTACTTGCTTGCAGGAGGAGGTGAAGCCGCCGCCGAAGCCTGCGAAGACTCCGCGCAAGCGCCAACCGAAGAAGACACTGATACCCAGCAGCAGCGACTACGGCAATGTGCGCAGTCCCCAGGAGCCGCAGCACCATCAGCTGCAGCAGCAGCAACAACAGCAGCAGCAGCACAACCAGCAACAGCAGCAGCAGAATACGTACTACGACTTCAACAGCAAGTGGAATACTCCGCTCAAGACGGAGAACAATGCTGCGTCCGTTTCGCCGGCGGCCACCATTAACATACCCACATATCCGCAGCAGAGCCAACAGCAGCAGCACCAGCAGCAGCAGGCGCAACAGCAGCAGCAACAACACTTGCCGCAGCCGGCACACCTGCAATCCTCGCAGGCCCAGTCGCACTTGACCCAGTTGGCGCAATACTATCCAGCCTTCCCCCAGCCCATTGCCTCCCAGTACACGGCCTGCATGCAGCAGCAGCAACAGCAGCAGCAACAACAGCAGCAGCAGCAACAACAGGCGGCCTACACGCAACAGCAACACCAGCAGGCCTACACGCAACAGCAGCAGCAGCAGGCGCAGCAGCAGCGTCAGGAGAAGACCGAGGCCACCCAGCAGCAGGAGGAGGAGGCGACGGCGGCCGCTGCGGCGGCGGCAGCAGCAGCTGCTAGCAACAAAGTCATAGTACCCAACATCGAGGAGGAGCTGGACTTTTTGGCCGATGCCACCAGTGCACCCAAACAGGGCTACGCCAACTCGTTGTCCAGCAATGGACGAGGGCACCAACTCATCAACAAACAACACCAACTTTGGCATACGCAATCCCAACAAGACTCCGTCGCCGGAGCCGCCTAACTGCCCAACCAACTCACATGCAGTGAACAATGGGCATGGACATACAGCGACCACGCCCGCAACGCCTTCAACCAGCGGAGCAACTGCACCCGCAACGTACAGTCCTGCTGCCCCGAAACCCGTGAGCGTGGGCACACTGATCGGCGAAAAGAAGACGCAGTTTATGGACAGCTATCTGAAATTTCTGCAGGGCGAGCGGGATGATGATCCGCCGCCAGTGGTGAAGCCCTCCCGGAAGTTAAACTACCCGCGAGCTCCTTACAAAAGGAAAGGCAAGGGATCCGGTAGCGGCACCGATGAGCCCACCACATCGCAGGCTACCCAATCAGCGGGGGATGCCAACCAGGCAGTCGATGGTCTGGCAGGACTCGTGGGCGATGACGGGCATCGCATCAAAATACTCTCGCAGACGCAGATACTCCCCAAGAAGCGTCCGCATGCGCAGATGGTGGCTGCTGCAGCCGCCGCGGAATCTGCACCCAGTTCGTCGGTGATCCAGCAGCCTGGGGATCAGACCTCCTTCCGGCCATACGCCCAGCAGCAGGCGCAGCAACAGCAGCAGGCGCAGCAACAGCAGGCGCAGCAGCAGCAATCGATGAGCGGACAGCACTTTGTGCAGCAGCACTGCGCCCAACTGACAGCTGGAGCGGGTCAAGGTATGTTACTTGACCAACAGCATAGTTCCAATAAGCACTCCACTATCGCTACTTCCACGCCATGCAACAACTACAACAACAACAACAATCACCATCACACGCCAGCAGCCAGCGCGAACGCGAATGCCACTGCGAATTCGAATGCGAATGCCACAACGCCGACGCCAGCACCAGCGCCGAATCCTCATCACTTTATAAACCTGCTGTGGCCCTGGCAGCACTAGCAGGCGCCAAAAGCAGCCAGCAGCAGCACCACCCACCCACGCGCAGCACCACTCCACCACCACCACCCACACCACACGGACAGACAGCCGACGACAGACTAGCGACTAGACCCTTGGACGGTGTGTATATTGTAAAAAAGAGAAAAACAACCATAATGACAAACAAAAAGGAAAAACGCTAACTTTTAAATTGTTAAAAGAGCAACAAAAAAAAATAACAAAAACAAAACAAAAGGAGAATCCCATGAACAAAAGTATGAAGTATTTTTGAGATGAAGAAATCGAGAAGAACAAATATTATTAATTTTCAAAAACCCAAATAAACCGTGTATTTTTATTATTTGTACTTGTAAGACGGATCCGATTCCGAATCCGATTCCGATCCAGGTGCTGGTGGCCGTGGGAAATGGTGTTGCTGGTGTTTTGTTGTTGATGTCGTTGTTGTGGCTTCCTCGTTCCCGTTCCGTTCGTGTCCTTCCGCCACTCCATGTCCTGTTCAATGTTGCTAACCCACTTTTGTGCTCTCCACAGACCCGTTGAGTGTGCCGCCGCGTAGGGAGCAATGCTCCCGCAAGGCCAAGCAGAGCAGCATGCACGCCATGCTCATGAATTCCAGTGCCGTCGGCGGCGAAAGTGGAGTTGCAAACGAGCCGGAGGAGTTCACCGACTCGGACACGGATCCCGTGTGGACTCCGCAGGAGGAAGACGTAAGTGTTTTTCCTCCGGTTTACAAAACAAAATCAAAAACGACTGCCTCAACCAAACCCCCTCCCCTAATCTCTCAGAGCGATGACGCCGGCAAGTATGGGAAGCGCAAGTTAGCACGGAGGTCAAAGGGCACACCCCGCAAGAACACCTACGATCAGTCAGACCTTCAACAGCCACAACAACAGCAGCAACACCACCAGCAACTGCAGCAGATGCAGCAGGTCAACCAGCAACACCACCAGCAGCAGCAACAACAGCAGCAGCAACAGGTGCAACAACTAGCCAGTGGCAACGAATCTAGCTACAACTCGCAGCAGAACATGTCTGCAGTGGCTGATGTGGGCTATGCCAGTGCTTCATCGGGCACAGCTGCCAACGCGGAGAATTTTAAAGTACGTCAAAGTATTTTGCTTAGTTAATACAAGTCTGATGCTGATCTCTATACTAAAGCAATTGTTTTTGATCACATTTTTGTAGACAATGTTATAAAATGCATTTTGTTTAAAATAGGTGTAAAGAAATCGTAATAATGTAACATTTCTTTGAAAACTATCCTCTTAGACGGGCGACTTTATAGTTTTGCGGTCGGATCTTGTAAACGACTGGCCCACCATTTGGCAGGTGGACTCAAAGTGTATCTTGCAAAAGTACGAGCCCTTCCGCCAAAACGGAAAAACCTTTTATCGAAACATGTCAAAGGTGAGTTTAAAGCCACTAAATTTTGACTCTATTTTCTTATCAACTTATTGGGGTTACAGTACGCCTCATGGAATCTCGAAACGAAGAAACTCTACCTCAAAGCACCGGTGCGCATGCAGTTGCACTCCCACACCGAGACAATTGTCGAATTCATGCGATCTGAGTTGCTAGCCGACGATACCGAGCAGTTCATCGAAAAGATCATGGAGGATTATCTGTCCTACAGAGACAACTTCGAGATCTACATCCAGACCATGATCTCCCAAGCACTCGATCCAAGTTTCTTTTCGGAAATTACACGGGAAAAGGGTAAAGACGAAATTTATTTGAAACAGTTATTTTGAAAGTTTATTTAAAACTTTTGTTTTCTTTCTATTCGTACCAGACGACTACTTTTTGGGCAGCGTGCGCGTAGTGGACACCATCATGGAAAACTGCAAGCGCAAGCTGTTGGCCATCACTCCTTGGACGCGCAGTACAATCTCCTCCATTGAGACCTGGCCCAAGTGCCATGTGTTCTCCGAGTGGGAACAGAACAATCTTACCCAAAAGAATTGCGCCGGCTGCCACCAGCCGGGCATCGCTGTGCGTTTCCTACTCTTCGGGGAGCCGTACAATCCGAACACCATGCAAACCATACCCGTGGATCCGCGAATAGTCTATGAAAAGGTAAATCTTATTTATATTCCTTCTTCTAGAGTAGTAAAAGCTTATTAGAAAACAAATTTCCCACCACTTTTCCAAAGCAAATAAATTTTACGTTCGTATCCCAATATAATATGTTTCTTGTATTTTAACAGGACATTGTCTTGTGCCGCATTTGTGCCGCACGTGCCGACCTCTTCCACAAGATTGCACACGAGAAGTTCAATCTGTTTATCAATTGCTCCCAACGGGTGACGGAGCAGCAGCAACAGTTCCCAGGCAAGACCTCCACGGAAATACTGAACGATCTGCTGGCGGAGCACAACTGGATCGATGAGGTAGGACCCTTAATTTGAATATCTTACATTTTAATTCAAATGAAATGTACAATTTCAGCTCTTCCGCAACATGCGCAACTGCTGGGCTGAGGTGGAGAGTCTGGAGCGTCAAAAGCGTTTCCGAGAGGTCATGCAGTAGAACCCATTAACACCGAAAGCTATTAACAAGGAAGACTCCTTATTGCGTATCCAAGTGCTGGACATTAGGACATAACACGCCAAGCCCACGTATTGCTGCAATAAACTCAATGAGTTGTTATTTTATTATACACCAGATGACACGCAAATGCTTAGTTTTAGTGCAAGACACATATTGTACTATGTAGGCCTTAATATTAAGATAAAGTCTATTCTTGGACTATGCATAATGCAAGCCATGTACATAGCTATACAAGTAGCTATAGCCGCGCATTATATCATATATATATGGAATTTGAAGTACTAAACAACAGAATAGTACCACGCTCATTAGTTTCAAAAAATTATATTTCGTTGAAATTGCTTAAAACATTCTTTTTGCAAAAGTTCAAAGTTTTAATTATTTAATAGGACCTGTTCAAAGGATCGTTTTTTTCCAAAATCCCGCAAACAATCAAATTGTGCTTCTCTGCCAAATGTGGTCAGAGAACTGTAATCATCAATACACTTAAGACATTGTACATATTTAGTTCTAACTTTAGTTACCCAAATCCAATTGCAGACAATTAGTTGGCATCCTTTGTTAATTTAAGTTGTGATTATAAAGAAACTTAGAGTTCCCTGAATAAATACGAAAGAAAATCACATATGTATACTGGACAACTTTTGAGTTTTTTTTGACTTACAATGAATAATGGTTTATGGGAAATGTTCTTGTTTATTTCGATTTTAAAGAATCGTAATACTCGTCGCCTTTAGAGTTCATTTCGAAAATGGGCTCTGTCATTTCATACTTTATAATATCCTGGACGATTCCAATCATTCGTCGCTTGAAAATTGGCAATGTGCGTGCGTTGAGCATTTCAAACTGATCGATCAGCTCTATATACTTTGTTTCCTCGGAAGATGCCGAAAGGTCCTGGATGGCTTCGGAAACGGTGTCATGATCAAGCACCTCATCAGCATTGGAAATAAAAAAGGGCAGAGAAAATGCACCCATTATTAGACCGAAAACTCCGTAGACCTGCAACTGTCGGTTGAAAACGCTGCGGGGAAATATTTCCTCTAGGCGAATATCACAAGACGACACTTTTTGTTCTAGCGTTTCGTAGTAGGCGTTCATGAAGGCGGGAAAGTGTTCATCCCTCAGTGGTTTCTCCGTACAGGCAAAGAGGTAGTGCACTATATCGAGTACTGGCGCTGCAAACCGGGACATCTGGAAGTCGATGAGCTTGGCCTCTACGGGTTTACCAGTATGGTCCTGTGGATAATAATAGTGTTATAAATCCAGTTAAGAAACAAACGTAAAGGAGCATATGCGATAATGTTAATGTAAATATTATTGAAAAAATATCAATTATTATTATTAAAAAAATATCAAGAACCGAAAGAATATTATTTTAGACTTGAAATTTGATCGACTTATCAAAACATAATTAATATTTTTCTTTTTCTAGTTTTCTTGAAAATAAATAATTTAAACATTTACAATTAAAAGCAATTACCTCATGTCTGTAAAGTATAAAATTTTTTTTTTTTTTTATTTTTTTTTTTTTTATTTTTTTTTTTTATTATTTAATTTTTATTTTTTTTTTTTTTTTTTTTTTTTTTTTTTTTTTAATTAATTTTTTTTTTTTTTTTTTTTTTTTTTTTTTTTTATTTTTTTTTTTTTTTTTTTTTTTTTTTTTTTTTTTTTTTTTTTTTAATTTTTTTATTTTTATAAAATAATAAAAAAAATTAAAAAAATTAATTTTTTTTTTTTTTTTTTTTTTTTTTTTTTTTTTTTTTTTTTTTTTTTTTAAATTTTAAATTTTTAATTTAAAAATAAAAAATTTTAATTTTTTTTTTTTTTTTTTTTTTTTTTTTTTTTTTTTTTTTTTTTTTTTTTTTTTTTTTTTTTTTTTTTTTTTTTTTTTTTTTTTTTTTTTTGTTGGGGGGGGGTTTTTTTTTTTTTTTTTTTTTTTTTTTTTTTTTTTTTTTTTTTTTTTGTTTTTTTTTTTTCTTATTGTTTTTTTTTTTTTTTTCCTATATAAAAAAAAAAAAAGAAAGGGGGAAGAAAAAAAGTTGGATATTTTTTTTTTTTTTAATTAATTAAAAAAAAATAAATTTATTTTTTTTAAAAAAAAAAAAAAAAAAAAATAAAATTTTTAAAATGATAAAGAAAAAAAAAAAATTATTTAAAAAATAAAAGAAAAAAAAAAAGGAAAAAATAAAGGGGAAAAAAAGGTTTTAAAAAAAAAAAAAAAAAAAAAATTTTAAGGGTTGTTGGGGGGGGGGGGGGGGGAGGGAAAAAAAAAAAAAAAAAAAAAAAAAAAAAAAGGGGAAAAAAAAAAAGGGGGGGGGGAAAATTTTTTTGTTGGTTCTCCTCCCCCCCTGGTTCCCCCCCCCCCCTCTCCCCTATATTATTATTCCAGAAGTCGCCGTGACAGATCACCGCATATGGTGTCTCCGATGTGCCGTCCACGCAGTTTAGACACAAGGACTTTAGGTATTTTTCACAGCGTTCCAGGATCTCCTTCATGGCAGCCACTTGGGCATGGTCTCCGTCCGACTCCCCCAGAATATTGCGAGCCTTTCTCAACTGTGCCTTGCCAAACTCAATGGTGACCTCCTCAATATTGGGTGTAAATAAGTTGTCCTTTTTCACGAATTCAACCAATTCCTTGAACTTTGTAGGATTCTTTGTCTTCAAAATGAATGAGCAGGCATGTAGCTCGGCCAGCGCTTTGAGGGTGCAAATCACAATGTCGTAGGTGGGCATGGAGCTACGAGAATTTGGCCGGAAGCCACTGCCTGACAGATCCTCGAAGATCAAAAACTCGTCGGGAGCACTTAAGCCGTGGGCCTGCAGGGCAGGAGCTACAGTGAAGAGACTCCGATCTGGTGACAGCTCCCGGAAGATAGGGAATACCTCCTGGTACATAAAGACCTCGCGAGCATAGTAGTCCACCACGTGCATGTGGGACCTCCGGGCCTCGTTCTTCGGGGCCATCTTGACCACCACTGTTGGTGCTTCGGGTACTGTGGGCCAACCCACTCGGAATACCTGGCCGTAGGCATTCTCCCCAACTCCCGCAATTGGCTGGGAATCAACGGGCACATTGGTATGTTGATATAGTTCCAGTAGCGCACTCGTCACGGCGCTCGAAAGCTCGCTCTCGCTCATTGTTTGGATTGGATGGTGAAGCTTCTACGATGAATCTATCTTTCCGACTGAACCGCTGCAGCTTGTGTTCCGGCTTTTATAGTTTGTCGGAAGAAAAGCTTTGCGTTAGCTGCGCTGCATAGAGGGTGGTGATTAATCGCACGGTAATATTGATGACGACCACGTGACCAGTTAATAAGCAGGAAGGATTCCTTACAGGATACTAAGGTACCTGTAGTTACGTATATTATTAATTTCAATGCATTTCAATTGTCAGTAAAAAGATTTCTCTTAACAATATCAGTATTTTAAAAACATGGGTAAAAAATCGTTGAAGATAATGACCAGGTTATAAGAAAAAATATATCCTTTTATCCTTAAAACTTCTGAGCTCGGTATTAAAAATGTAGGTAGTACTTACCTAATGTTCTGCTGCTGTTTGTTGAGACTAAAAAATTGGATTATGTACAATGTATAATTAAGATAGTAAATTTGATTTTAATGTATTATTACAATTTGTTTGTTTTGAAAGAGCAGTGAACTTTGGGAAAAATTTGTATTGTTGGTACTTCCCCCAAAAGTTTAACCAATTATTTATAAATTAAGCTCGAATATTACCAAAAGGGCCCAAAACTAACTTGGTGATAAGCCCAACTTAAATGATATACTTTTTTTTTACCAGGATTATATGGGTTATATATTTGAGGCTTACTTTCAGTAGTAGATAATAAACAATTTTAAAGTTGCGCAATAAAACTATTTGTGTTTACATTTTTGAAACCCAATTAATACCCCATTCCAAAAGACTTGCACAAAATAATGGAACCCATTGACACAAATGATAGTGCATTTCCTATTGTGTTCTATTTTCAAATCCAACGTCAGTGGAGGTGGTGATGTGAGTAGTTTCGGTCGTTGACCCAACTCAAGGCCACTCCAACGGACTTTCTCGTAGGTGCAAGCTATAGTGTACATACAATCGCAACTTTAACTTTGGCCATACCAATTTCGGAAGCTTTTTGAGTATTACCAGCGTTGATGAGCAGATTCTAACATTTCGGGCCATTGAACTTGACGAACGTCGTGTATGCACGGCGCCATAAAAAGCTCGCAAATACTACGATCCAATCTAACCCGCTCTAATGATATAACGATCGGCTTGCCGAGTGCATTTCAGGTAGAGTTTTTTCCCCGAGTCACGCTAATGAGTGGAAGATAGGAGGCCGGAGCTTTTGTCGGTTAAGGTTTAGCTTTCATTGCCATTGAAGGGTCGTTGAACCGACACAATTTCGAAAGAAGCGCGTCTGCGGTTGCCCAACTGCCCGAGAGACCCCAAATAATATAGTTTCGCTTTCAGATACCCGCTAATCGAGAGGTATGATGATTTTGGAGTAGCTTCTCCCTTTACAGATTTGCACAAGGAGACTACAATTTATAGTTTCATTTTTCTACTTGTACATTTTCTTTAATAACAATTAAAATAGTGGCTTGTAATTTGTTTCCACAATGCATTGGCAAATGCTGTTATTAATTCTCTTCATGGGAGTCTTAAATATCAAATAGTTTCACGAAATTATAGAATTTTATCATATCTTTATCTTTAGCTTTAGATAATTGTGTCTAACATTTGCAAACAAATTCACAAAACAACATTTTTAAATAATAAAAAAATGCATCATGTCAAATTCCATAAAATAGAAAATAGTAGTTCTATGACATAATTAATTCGCAGAAAACAATAATTCTAGTGATTGAGAAAATTCATTTTTTAATTTAAATTAAATATATAATAACATTAAAATGAAGAGACAGAACAGAAAAAAATTTAAATTAGATTACTTAAATATTTACATATATAGCTATCAATAACACAATTAAAATTAGGCACATATTTCAACATTTAAGTAGAGAAAAATAGATTAAATATAAATTAATGAGTTGTTCAATTAAAGAGAAATACTCGCCTGTAGACCAGACACATTCATCAAACAAGTTGAACAAGTTATGATAGATGACTGAGTTCGTTGCACAATTTGAAAACGCCCAACAGGGATTTTTTTAACTGAAATAAAAACGTTTGAAAGACACTGTGAAGGTTTTGCTATGTTCGGTGTTATTGCTTCTTTTTCGCTTAATTCGAAGATTACAAATAATAAAATAATTGGTTGAATGGTAACTAGAGTAGTCCATATGTGGTGGAATAGTCTTAGGTATGTACATAGGTCTAGCTTAGCTTTAAACAGTGAGCCCCAGTTGTATGATACAAAAACTAAACGCTTAACGAGTAAATGGCGCGACCCAAGTCCTTTAAGCTAAATACAAGGTTACTGTTGCTCCGTAGAGTCGGCAGTGTTTGAGTTTGAGTTCTCCTCGGACTTCTTTGACGAATTGGAGTCGGATATATTGGGTGACAGGTCGCGCAGCTTCGTCACGTTTCCCACGGACACCAGATTGGCCGCCTCGGCCACCGAGTAGCCGATGTCCGACGGCGTGCCCTCGGGATAGCCTAAATAATAGTCCGCAATGCGTCCAGCTTCGCGCAATCCGCTCAAATAAGCTCCATGCACGGTGGCCGGATAATTCCGTATCGTATGCTCGCCAGCGAAAAAGAGGCGTGGCAATCCCTCCGCTTCTTTGCAGGATGGCGGAATGACCGGCGCCGCCAACAGGTCGTAGTCGCTGCCCGAGGAGCCCACTGAGACGTAGCTGTAGGAGCCGCGGGCCCAGGGATCGCTGCGCCAGCGCGTGACCACCGTCTCCTTAGGCTGCGGCACGGAGGTATTCCCGAAAATATTCTTTAGCACCGACATGCAGCGCCCAATTATGATGTCGTCCGTGACGCTCTCCACGAGATTAGCTGCATTTCCAGCGACCAAAGCCAGCAGCACCGGAGATGAGCTAATGCTCCAGAACAGAAACATTTCTCCTACAAGAAAAGAAACAATCAAAATATATGAATTTTAAAATTTGCCTAATTCAGATTAAATGACATTATTTCATTTCTTAAGTTAAGGTAATTAAACATACCCCTACTGGAGGTTGTGCTGCCCACGTGTCCGAAGAGATTTGCATTGGGATCCCAGAAGATGCGATCGAAGCAGAGTACAACCTTGTTCAGGTTGCCGAATCCCAGCCTACGGATGGCCTGCTGCTTCCAATCCGGCAGCGGCGGATCAAACTTGACCGTGTTGCTCTGTTGCGACTCCTCGTGGGCCACCGCCACCTTGAGGACGCCCAGGGTGAGCGTGCATACGGCCAGGTCCGCTTTGTACGTCATCTGCGAGTTGGAGGTCTTCAAGTTTTCGGCCACCACCTCAACACCATTGGTGCCGTACTTGATCTCCTTGACGGCGCTATTAACGCGTATGTCCAGGTTCTCGGTTAGTGCTACTGGGACACACGAGTACCCATTCCGCACGGTGGTGTGGTGGCCGATGAACTCGAAGTCATCGTCCTGGTCCCAGTGTTTCAGCGATAGGTTATTCAGTCGGGTGGCGTTGGCGAACTCCAGGTTGGCAAAGTGCCAGTCCAAGATGAGGCGGTCGCGGGAGGAAAGGTACACATCGCTGCAAAGATTTATTTGATTAAATTGAATTTTAGTTTCTTTTTCGAGTTTCAATGAAATCAAAAACAGTTAAAAACTTATTAAAACTCAAACGTAAGAGTTAAAGTAAAATGATTCAAGGAAAAAAATATATCTTAGTAAAAGAAAAACATTTACTAGTCAAAGAGAAATGTTGTTTACCTAGGTCTGTTTTGCTCCAGCTCATGGAGCTTAGCCTCCATCTGTTTGTCCTCGGCGTGGAGCTCGCCGAACAACTTGACCGTGTCCTCTAGCTTGATTTGGGTGTTGCGTATGTTAAACTCTTGGCGCGCGTAGGTCACATCGTTCTCCACGCCTTTGGGTGTGCGCTGCTTGACCATTTCCTGGTGCTCACTGCGGAGCGTGGCGATGCTCTCCTTGACGCTTTTGAGGCGACGACGGTGCTCGATGATTTTCGTTTGGGCGGCTATGATTTCCTGCATATGCTGCGCTCGTTTGTGCATGACCTGCATCTCCTGCATGCTGATGATCCACTCGAGGGCATCGCCCAGCGAAACCGGACAATTCCCGGCGTAGTTGAAGTCCAGGCGGTGGGAAAGGTAGCTGGCCGACTCCAGCAGTCGATTAAACTCTCGCTCGATCACGTCGTCCTTCTCCTTGGGCACTGGTTTGCCGTCTGGGCCGTAGAGCGGGCATGTTTGCTGGATGGGCACCAGGTCCATGCCGATTTGCTTGCTCAGGATGGTCATTGGATTGCCATAAACTCCAGTAACCACCATTGCTCCAAGATCGGCGATATAGCTGTTCTTGCGAAAGGTGGCAATGCGGCCGCCGACTCGATCTCGCGCCTCCAAGACGATCACATCCATGCCGAACTGCTGTAGTTGCTGAGCCACTGCCAAGCCTGAGATTCCTGCTCCGATCACAATCACTTTGCCTAGCTTCTTGGTGGGAATGGGTCGCTGTCTCTTGAATATCCCAAAGTTGATGAAGCCATGACGCTCCAGGAACGAGTGCACCCGCCTCACCAAGCCAGGTTCGCTGTCAAAAGGAGGTGGTAAAGCCTTCAAGGCATTCTCGAAGCTCAGCTGGACTTTGGGGTTATCCACCCACATGTGCAGCAGACTATTACGGATGTTGAGGAAGACGCGATGGCCCAGGATGCCAGAGCGACTGATGTCCGGGAAGCAGGCCTCCTCGTTGGGCGTCATCTTGCTGAAGGGCAGGCGGGACTGAAATACGGCACCCTCCTGGCCGGATAAAACAGTGGGGGTGCCCACGTCGCGATCACGTGTCTCTCCGTTCTGCGAAGGTCGTGGATTACCGCTGGATGGTCCGGAAACCGAAGTGGAACTTCCCTCCGACTTGCGGGCCTGGGTTTGGTTTGGGTTACGCTTTTCCGACGGCTGATTGTTGACCAAGTTGTTCGATCCCGAGGCAGACTTTTCAGTGGCGGTGGCCTCTCCACTGCCACTGGGTCTGTTGCTGTAGTCCACCTTGGGTCTGTTCCTCCTGCTGGTGCGTCGCTCATCGCCTGCACTGGTGGCGGGTGCATCATTGGAGTCCTCATCCGGTGGCTTCTGTTTCTGCGAAGAAGCACCTGAAGGTGCAGCATTCCTCTTCGGCGAGGGTTCGCCATCGGAGTCGTCGCTGATCAAGGTCACATACTCGATGGGTTCGGTCATCTTGTTGTTGGAGCCACTACTACCTCCTGTTTGAGTGGGCTTCATCACCGGAAAAAAGAACTCCCACTGGGACACAGAAAACTACGCTTATGCCCTAAAACAAAACCAGTAGAACTAAATCCGCAAATTTTAAAAAGAAAACAAGCAGACTTACTGTCAAAAATCACGGATCCCACAGCACAAATGTTCTCCTAATCCTGTTGCATCCTTTGATTCAATGTTTCCTTAGTTTAACTGGCTTTTTTCCTTATCGCACGTTTTGCTGATGCGGTAAAATCGTTTTTCGGGCGCAAATCCTTGCTCGACTATTTTAAACAATGTGAACTGATCTCGGATGCTGCCCTAGCTGCCCCACGCGCTGCTTTTCATTTTATTTCATTTCATTCTACTTCTCAGTTTGATTTAACGACAGTAGGCGCTGGCATTTTATTTTGCAAATTGTAAAATTGTTTATATGGTTTTTGGAGGTGGATACGTGTGATTGTAGCCAGGAATACCTAATACTGGCCTCCGAAAGCTGGCAATTCCGACCCAACGCCGACTGGTCACACTGTCCTGCCGCGAAGGTAAGCACGTCATTTTCCGCGTGTGAAAATCGCTTCAAGTTGCTCGCAAACGTGTGGAGCACCTGGGGAGCATGGAGTTTCCGCGAAACGCACGTTCCAGATTTTTCGAAAAGTGCGGGGTTTTCCCGAAGCGTACGTTGCCAGACTTTTAAAAGACATTGACAACTGTACTGGTTCCGCACAGTCAGCTGGCACCATCTGGTCACACTGCGGGACAATCCGCGCGCTTAAATTTTTTATACTTTGTGAACTTTGTGAAACACAGTCATGTTATAAAAAATTTAAAATTCAAAAAGTTTAAAATGGTTTGAATTAAGTTATTTAGCTATATTACCCAAAAAAAGTGGGGAAAGGGGCTGCCAACTGCTTACTGTGAAAGTGGCTAAGTGCTCTAAGCCGGTTCCTAAATTGAATCGGTTAAATTTAAGTTCGAATGTAGCGGGCTTTTATTTTAAAAATTATATTTTGCAATTGTCTTGCTCTTTTTTTCAAGTTTGTGTCCGGGTGTTAAAATGCTGATCGGTGTCATATAAGCTATAATATTATGGACACCTAAAAAAGGTACATTTTGCGTTTTTTTTTTCTATAAGAATAGGCTTGTTAAAATCTGACTTCAATTTGTACCAAAAAACTAATCTAGGTACAACAGAGAGATACGAATTAATTAGAATGTTTCTAAATTTAGAAACAACTTCATTATTGTCACTCTTTTGTTAGATTAAAGTGAAACCAGTGAATCTATTTATAAATTGCAATTTTTCATTTGCTTGACTGTGACTACATATGTATGTGACAAAAACGAGATAACGACATACTAAGTTGGTATGTTAACAAAAATGCAATTGGAAACTCCATCTTACGGTTTATAATATTTTATTTTTAGAATGGCTAATCAAAAGTGATTGCTTCATCGCTAAAATATGCGGAATGTGCAGGAGTCCCGAACAAAATGATAACTTAGCTCGGTTAAAATGCATAATAACTTATATTTACCTACATTTCATTTCAAAGTGTTTTCTCTAATCTTAAATCCTAAACAAAAGAGCCCTAAAATTAAAACAAGCAAGTGGTTTGTGCAAATTATAATTATAAGGAAACCATTTAATCACAAACTCAGTCGCGACCATCGCAACACTTGTCGTAGATTATTGTGGAGGCGCATGCCGTGATCCTCTCGTCGAAGAAGTGATCAAAGTGGCAGGTTTCCTCCTCCACCTCCTTGTTGTCCACACATCGGATGAAGTTGTGGCAGTTGTTGTTGCTGCTGGTCACCAGCGTCGTTCCGCGACCCTCGCACCTGTTGTGGGTGCACACCACCGAGGTGGCCGTGCCACATTTCTGCAGCTCCTCGTCGAAGAAATAACCCTCGGGACACTGCATCCACACTGGATCGAGATCGGCCACAGGATACAGAGCCTTGCAATAGAAATATCCGCGACAAGTGGCTCCGTCCGATTTGTACACCCCCACCTTGGTGCTGGAGCAGATTCCTGACTTCGCGTGGGCTGTGCACTCCACCAGGTTAGGTTCCACGCATTTGCCGCTTTCCACATCGAAATACAGTCGCTTCTTGGAGGTGATGCACTCCTGGGCGTCATGGTTTCCGGTCTTGTCGCACTCAAAGTAAAGACTGCAGTCATCTTCGTTCCGGAACTTTGTTTTGTCCGGCACCAGCTCACAAATGTTATTCACATCCACGCACGTCGAGTCCAGGCCGTGCAGGCAGGCCTGGGTTTTCTCCTCAAAGTGCTGACCCACCGGACACATACCGGACAAAGGAACCCCGTTCATGCAGTAGAACCACTTGTGGCACTCGGTGGGATCGGCCACCCACTGGCCATCCAATCCCTCGCAGCGATTTCCGCAGTACTTGTTGCTGTTGGCCAGCGTGGCCACGCACTTGTTGCTGCTGACATCAAAGGAGTAGCCGGAGGCGCAGTTCAACAAGGTGCCCTCGCCATCGAAGCACTGGATGTACTGGTCGCAGGTTCCCGGCTTGCGGATCTGGGTGCCGTTCTTGAACAGGCGGCACAACTCCTCGTAGTCACCTGTGCCAGCTGAAGACGTAGGTAGACAAGTCACCAGAAGAACGCATCCGAGGAGCACTCCACAAAGCCTTGTCGCTGGAAAATAATGCGTTTAAATTATTAAAATCAATATAGAAACTATAAAATAAGAGGACAACTAAGATACATAATTACCATAATCGTAACCCATAACACAATTTAGTTCTATACTCAAAGTCGAAACAAGTAATTAACAATCTAATATCTTACAAAAAATCAAAAAAAAAAATAAAAATTTTCTCCCCATTTTTTCATAATGTATGAAAACCTTTAACCGTTGGATGTATTAGTCTAAAGAAAATATTTTATCAAAAAAATACCACGTTAGGGAAACAACAGCATTTTATAATTATTTTTTTAATTATAGAGATTACAGGGCTATCCTATATTTTGTAATTTATGGCTTTAACTTTTTTTTTAGTACACAAATAAAGTTTTTAAATTGAATGTGGCGGTGTATTGCTTGGTAGATAAAACTCACTCAGCATGGCTGATTGTTGGGAATTTGGTGTAATTTGCAAAAGAAAAGATCAGGTGCTTTGATGTGGCCTCGAGAACGTATTGCTCCCGACTAAAAGGAGTTTCGTGAATGGGAAAAGTTTATATTAACTGGCTGACATTGGTGCTGCTACTGTATCTGCTGATACCGCACTTTATTGCTCCTATTATAAGCAAATCTTATCGTTGTGCGAAAGTACGTAAACCCCTTCAAGTACGTGGTAATTTGTGATGCCAATCAAGTCATCTTTATGCATACTGCATATAACATTTGGCAAACAATGAAATATTTACGCACTAATTAAATTTGAAAATAAAAGAGAAACTGGTTAACACGTTATTCGAGTTATCAGAAATATGTGTGCTGCTAATTAATTGAACTATTAATAAATTTATCGCTTCAGCAGTCACAAGCTATTGTGTGTATTGCCGTAAATATGACAAAATGATAAAGTCAGTGCTATGCCATTTTTCTGTCGCCTTCAATTGTTTTTGGGAAAATCAGTACTTTCAAAAACATTGATTGTGTCCCACGAATAAGACACCGATTATCATTTATGGTCTCTTCACCAAAGGTAAGGCATTCGACTCCAACCACCTGCACGCAAAGCCTCCATGATGTTGTGATTTCATGGAATCAAATTTATTGATATATGAATTATTATTATTATTATTATTATTTCCAAAAAGTAAATAAATCACTGATTTTTTTGTCTCAAAAACAGCAGGTGTTCTTACAATAAATATGGTCACCATTTAGTTAAATTAATATTTTTAACAAACAAACACATTTGTGTGCTCTTTAATCTTTAAAAATTGTAATGTAATGTATTCAAATTTTAAGTACTTTCCTTAATCAGGTGAAATAGAAGCTTGTAAGCCATTTTAATACCAATGAAAAAGTAGTTACTTTTCAAATGTTTTACTCTTACAAAACTTAATACTGTCAGGACATTTAACATTCAAAAAATTATATTTTGTTATGGTTTGAAAGTATTTTGAATTTTAAAAAAACGAAAAACTGTAAATCATAGTGTCTTAATAAAAGATCTCATATATTTTTTTGTTGGGTTAAAAATTCTTAAGTTTTAACAAAATATTCCATTTAAAAAACAACTAAACGTTCCCCAAACTATCCAAAAGACACTCCCATCCTGTACAATATCACATTGGTTGCTGAGCTTTATTCAAGATGAATACATATACGTGGATCTTATTTAACACACTGTGTATGTTTTAACATCCGCGACACAGGCGCCCTTCTCCTCGTCAAAGAAGTAGTTGCCGCAGGACTTCTCGTCCAGGGTGATTCCGTCCGAGCAGCGCAGATAGTGTCTGCATCCCGATTTGCTGCTGAGCACAAAACTGGGAGTGCGACCATCGCAGCGATCCCAAGTGCACTTCACCAGATTGGGAGACTTGCAGGTCTGCGAGGAGGAGTCGAAGAAGTAGTCCTTGGGACACTGGAGCCACATGGGGTTCTTATCCGGAGAGTTATCGGCCTGTTGAGCGCAGTAGAAGTATCCACGACAGGTGGCTCCATCCGAAACGAACTTGTTTGGAGTGGGCTTGGCGGCCGTGCCGCAAACATTATTGGGCAAGGGATGGGCATCGCAGTCCACCAGGGCTTTGAGAACACAAGTTCCAGTGCTGGCCTGATAGTACGTGGTACTGGAGCAGGTCTTGTCCGTTAGCTTACCCTTCGTGCACACGTGGTACTGGTTGCAGCCCTGGAGATTGTCAAAGTTGACGCCGTCCTTCACAATGTTGCAGTACTCAAAGCTGCTGGTGGTGCACTCCGACTCGTATAGCCTGGTGCACGTTTGGGTGGTGGCATTGAAGTGGGTCTCCGGCGGACAGGTGCCATACATAGCGGTTTGCTTATCCGCACAGTAATAATACCCGTAGCAGGACTTGGGATCGGCTTGGAATTGGCTTTCCAAGCCATCGCAGGAGATCGAGCAGCTGGACTCAGAGGCCAGACTCTTCACACACTTTCCCGTGTCCTTGTCAAAAAACGGAGTGGATCCCGTACAGGCAGTGATGTGGCTAGCGTGGTTAATGCAGGTGATCATATTGCTGCAGGAATCGGGATCTCGGATCACCGTGTTGTTGGAGAACATGCGACAAATGTCTCCACTCCTTCCATCCACCAGATCGGAGGCTTGGAGCAGCAGCAGCAGGGCCAGGCCCACGAAAGTTCCTGGTTCTACATGGGAAATTAGAAAAATTGCATCTGAATTATTTTTGATTAAAATGAACTATAAGGGCCACTTACTTTCCATTGCAGGCGCAGAGTGATCAGCAGCTCAACTTTCGAGGAACTTATAACTCTTACTGAGTTCGCTCCACGACGGTCGATTACTTTTATGGACGTCTATATCGGAGGATCAGCTATCCCGAGCATTTATTTTGGTTTTTAAGATAAGCGGATTGCTTTTCGTACAGGGTACATGGGTGGGTATGACTGGTGATGCACACGACAACAAAAAACATAACACAAACGGGTAAACAATTTTTAAAAGGAAATACTTTGCTTAAGAAATAACTTAACATTTTTGTGAACACAATAATTTACGTTCATCATAAATCAGAGTAAATATGTGGATTGTTCCTGTACTGTTTGATGAGCACTCTGAAAAACCAGATGTTTATGAGGTTCATAAAAATTTAATTCGTTCTTTATGACCTTAGCAATAGGTAAATTGTAGTTGGTAATAAACCTTACATTATAAATGTTTTGGCAATTGGCAATTGGCCACCGATAAATCACATAGGAAACAGATTAGATTAGTTATAGTGAGGGTGTGCAAAATAAATTGAGAGACATTCATGATCAGCTGGGTTAATTTACTAATTTAAATACGCGAATTAAAAAAATTTAAGATGCGTTTATTGCTCTATTTATTAAATGAGCTATAAAAAGTTGTTTAATAAGTATTTTTTGAGATAAGTATTTTTGTGTAAATTTTATTAAGTTTATTTAAGTCGATTAGGTATAAACATTATTCGGCTTTTTCTTATCAAACAAAAAAAAAGTGAAGTTACCTAAGATTGCATTATTTTAGGCTGGTTTAACGGATATTTATAGTTTGCTTTTAGGGGAGAATAACGATTAAGAGAGAATAATTTTTAGAAAATAATTAAAGCTAGAATAATGTCAATAAATAAGGAAACGATAATATAGTTGTTAAAGAAGTAGTTATTTAGCTTATGCTTTGTTTTTTAAGATAACCCAACAAACTTAATACATACTTAACAAAACCATACAAACATGTAATCCCTAAATCCTAATTGTGCTCCTTTATCGAGATCGTTCCTGTGTCACCTAAAACATATAGCCGTCTGATGGATCCCTGCTCCTTTTGATTAAAAATACCTGACTTCAAGTGACTATTGTTAGGAAGTGATTAAATTATAAATGTGGAAGCTGCTAATTTTTCAACGGAAACTGAAGTGGGCGCTTCAGTGTGATTACTTCAAGTGAAATCGAAATACAAGGCAAGGATTGCCGTGAGATTCGAATGGAGATATGCACATAATGTCGTGTTGCTGAAATGAATAACGAGATACCGTAGAAACCCCGTTCAGTTGAGTGATCAATAAGAGCCGTGACATTCCCTCCCCAGTTTGCCATACTTTGAAATTAAAAAACAATTATAGACAAAGACGGCTCGCAATCAGCAGCTGATAATCCGAATTCCGCCAGGGCTGTCATGTCAAAAAAAAAATATAGAGTTATACATATAAACTATATATAAGCATGGACAGGTCCGCTGACCAGGTTTCGATTAGAGCTTATAAGGCAGTCCATTTTGGCCGGGTCCGCTAGTTTCACTTTCGACGTCCAACGCTGTTGAGCAGGGAGCTAACCCAAAACTTAAGGATGCAAGGTGCGTGGTTTACCCGATACCCAGGAATCTTATCTAGTTTTAATTGCGATGTTGGCTTATCTGGCTGACAGTTTTTTAATTAACCGCTCTGCTCCGCTCTGGGGATGGGCCAACTATAAATACGCAGAGGCTGCGATTGAATGGTCTAGTAACGGAATTGGATCGTTCGCTTCAGTCGTCAACCAAGCGAATTAGTCCCTTGTATTACCAATTACCAATCCAAGATGGGAGGTAGGTTTGCTCTAAACACGGATACATCAATCGGCGGTTTCTGTGCAAAAAAAATCCATAAAATCCTTTTAAAAGTTGGAACAAACTTTTTCCTTTAAACATTTAGTTTTGATTCTAAAAAATGGATAAAATAATTAGTTGCATCGCAGTCTATGAAATTCGAATTCTTAGTGTGGAAACTTGTTTTTTAAATCACAAAATTGTAAAACAACTAGTTTTTAAAGGTTTAATTCTTGAGTATAGTAGCGTTTTCGTTTTTTTTATTTTAGTTTTTAAATAAAAAATGGACTATAACCACCTAAAAAACCTAATAATGGCTGCTTGTTATTTAACAATCTTTTTTTATCTTTAACTAAGATACGTTAGTAATTCTTTAGATTCCTTAAAAAGGACTCCTGATCTTTAAAATGATCAAAACAACTTTTCTCCTTTTCTAAAAATTTCTTAAGACATCCTTTTAACTTGTTCAATTTTCATTTATTTTTTCTATTACTTTAAACAGCATTCAATATGAGGATCTTGGCCCTGACGGCCTGTCTTCTGCTGGCGGCGCAAGCCAGCGGCTACACGATGGAGCAGATGTGCGCCCAGTGGTCGGGCACCGGGTTCGTGGGCAATCCGAGCAACTGCCGCGCCTATGGCTACTGCCAGGGCACAAAGCTGGTCGGCTGGGGCACCTGCCCGGATGATACGGTCTTCAACTCGCAGAAGGGGGCCTGCGGATGGGCCAATCAGACCATCTGCTCCACCAGTGCCGTCAATACGTGCGCCGCGGCCACCTCGCCCATGTATGTGGCCGATACGATGAACTGCACCCAGTACGGCTACTGCAATGGCAAGGGAACCATCGAGTATGGTAATTGTGGAGTCGGTGGAGTCTACTCGGCCGCCACCGGAAAGTGCGTGTGGGGACCCGCGTGTCCGCAGGACAGCATCTGCCGCTTCATGCTGACAGACATCTATGTGGGCGATCCGGACAACTGTGGCAACTACATTGCCTGCAGCAATGGCTACGGCACCTCCTCCAAGTGCTCGAACACGGATCTGACCTATAACCTGGCCAACGGCAACTGCCAGCCGACGAATGAGTGCAGCGGAGATACAGGCACCGACACTGGATCCTCCAACGGACAGTTCACAGTGGGACAAACAAACGACGACATATGCGCGGCAGGATGGGACACTGCACCACCCAATGCGGATACTACGATAACCTACAGGTTCGTCAACGACACCGCCACCTGCTATGGTTTCTACTACTGTGCGTCTGCGGCAGCCAAGGGCACCTGGAACCAGTGTCCCACCGGTACCCAATTCAATCCCGATAAGGGTGAGTGCGTGTCGCCGGCTACTTTCGCCTGTCCCTACAACCGATGTGGCAACATGAAGATCACGTTCATGACCACCATAAATACCCAATGTCAAGGCTACACGGTATGCTCTTCGGGCAACACAGCCCTTTGCGCCAACAATTTGTACTTCGATGAGGTCAACGGAATTTGCACCGAAACAAAGCCTACGTACGCCATTTGCGACGCCGCCACCACATAAGCTCTTTTGCAGCCATGTCAACGCCCAAGATACCTTAAGAATGCAAAAAATATGAAATACCACTAATATATCCATGTTTTTACTCCACTCCTGCGAGGGCTGCGGGGAAAGCATTTGAAAAACAATAAAGAAAACGTCGCCTCCGACTAAGAAAGTTTTGTTTAAATAGGTTAAATAATTCTAAAAATCAATTCTGAAGTTTTCTTTCTCAACATTTTAAAATACTGCTTAAACTTCCGATCGATTCTAACTGATCTGGATTTTTTAAAGCATTTATTGGGTGGTTTATAATATTTTTTAAAATATTGCTTTTTAAAATGTTCCTTTAAGGAACCTTTTCGGAGAAACCCTTATGTTATGTGAAGCTATTTTTGAATCTAATTTATTGTTATAAGTTCTTTTGACATAAAGTAAAAATCAACGCAATTAAGGCGATCAGTGTTTTTTTTTTTAATAGGGGTCATATTTGTTTGTTGTTTTTATTCCTGCAAGACTGTTAAATTAAATTATATAAATCCTTTCAAAAATAATGGGAGATAAAGGTTAAATTAATTAGCGTTGCAAGTCTTAATTATAACAGCAGTAGGATACAAATAAATAAAGGCGATTTATATGAACAAGGATATTATTTTTATTTAAGCATTCAAACGTTACTTTTTATACTTTTTGTCTAAATATTTGTTTGGAAATTAACTAGCTTACACAAAAATTTTTTTCAAATTGGAAGCAAAGTAATCATACTTAAATTCAATTTATTTAGAATAAAAAATAGTGACTAATAGAGAATACATTTGGGACTGGGGGAAGTTTAGGAAAATTTTGTAAAGATTCGAGGAAGCGGAACATGTTAATAAATTAGTGAAATTGATCACTACATTTTTCAGTGGTTCTCTGATGTTCAAAAACTGTCAATGGCATTGATGCGGATCTCATAGCGACACCTGCAATTTCCCTATCAATGGAGGGCCATTGATCGGTGATAAATGTACTATATGTACCATCGGGCGTATGAGATTCTTCGAACGAGACAATACCGATGTTATTGCCGTGTAATTTACATGCGGCCCCGCTATCGTACATCACAAAATCAGAAAAAGGCCGATTGCCAGCGCTATCAAGCACTTCTGATTGAGATAGCAACGGCGACAAGAGCTTCCTTGGGCATGTGCATTTTGGAAATTGTTTTTCGCCGAACAAAATCGAGCAGAATGGCCTTTGCATATTTAAAGGCAACAGCTTCCGAAGCTGCAGTATCAGTTGTGTTGTGATTGCCGCCACCGAGAGATCGCAACGGAACGTTCAAGTAACCAGGATAAAAGTTAACAAAAGGATATACACCATGAATAGAGGTATTTGCCTAGGATCCTACTAATTAAGACTGGATAAAGCCATGCGGAGTCATCAGCAAACGGCTTCTGATGATAGGGCAGTGGCACTTCCAATGTGTAGTTTATTTTATAAAGTCGTCCGATCGTTTAGACACGTTCGGGGGTGCCAAAGAAACCATTCCAACCAAGTTCCAACCGAATGTCAACCCCTTCTCTATGTGTATTCCAACCTACTTTGGTTCCAAAAAAGTTTTGATTCTTAAGTTATTGTTTCTTGCGTTTCTTATATTCCTAAATGAGCTCTTACATTTAAATGGTAAGCAGATTTTTTTTTTTTTTCAAAAGCTTTATTTTTAAACATAAAAACAGAATTATTTGATAAAAAATCTCTACTATAATGTTAAATTTAATTATATTTGTATTAATAGTATGTGAAGTAGGTACATAAATATTTTTATAGAGGAAATTACAAAAAATCTGATGACTTTAAGTAAATGACGATTCCTTGCAGCTAGCGGTATCCTGTCGCTGCTGTTTGTGGCCAGCGCCTTGGGCGGCGTGATCGAGGACATTGAGTACCTGTCGGTGGGTGAGATGTGCGAGTTGCTGCCGCAGGACACGAGCTTCCTGCGGCCGAATACCTGCGACAATTGGGTGAAGTGCGCCAGCAACTACAGTGTCCTGGAGCAGGGTGGCTGTGCGTCAGGACTCTACTACAACAAGGAGCTGGGTCGCTGCATCCTGGCCTCCAGTGCTGTTTGTCCGTACGAGGGAGCAGTGCTCGTGGAGCAGCCAAAGAACCTGTGTTCCAATGAGTCAGATAACTCTTTTCTGGTGGATCCCAGCAGCAGCGACTGCCGCGGCTACATCCTGTGCAAGAGCCAGAGGCAGATCAAGGCCAACTGCCCCAACGAGCTGATCTTCCATCCGGTGTCGAGGTCCTGTGTGTACGAGACCCAGTACAGGTGTCCCACCAGCCAGACGCAGAAGACAAGTCCCGCCTGCCGTCCGTTGGCGAATAACACCCGACTGGCCAACCCCAGCCACTGCGATCAGTACTACGAGTGCGTCAACGAGATCCTGCACAGCCGATCCTGTCCCATCCAGAGTGCCTACGATGCGGATCTGGGCTACTGCGTGGACGTTTCCGAGGTGACCTGCTACGCGACAGCTGCCCTCCCCGAGCCGGAGAACACCTTCTGCCTGGACAATGCCACCGCATCCGCTCGAGTGGGTTACTTTGCCGACGATCTGTCCTGCTCGCACTACTACATCTGCGGCAACCCTGTCGCCGGAAAGCACGACACTGAGCCCAGGCACCTGAGCTGTCCGATGGGTCAGTACTTTGACTTCGAGAAGCTCTCCTGCCGGGACAGACTGAACGTGAGGTGTCAGCTGGACAGGTGTGTGGGCACCAACCTGACCTACGTGAATGTGGCTGGCGATTGCTCGAGCTATGGACGCTGTTCCGATGGAGTGCAAGTCAGCCTGGGTCACTGCCCGTCGGGCTATTACTTCGACGAGCGCAATCAGGGATGCACGCTAACCAACTTCCACTACATCGCCTGCTCCGTGTAGCTCATCCACTCCCTACTTCCACAACACTTCCAATTTAAATCCCCAATAAATCGATCCAAGTCATGGTGGTGGTCAAATGAATTTTACGATCGGTATTATAATATTTCTTGGCGGTTCGAGATGTCTTCCTTCTTATCAAACAATTCTTGCACTTTAAATCCCTAATAAATCGATCCAAGTCATGGTGGTGGTCAAATGCATTCTAAGATCGGAATTACTACTTTTCTTGGCGGGGGAATGTCATATTTTTTCCTTTTTACCAAATTTTTTCTTGCTAAGATACCCACATTTAAAAATCAACAAGGTTCTTGAAACCTTTTTTATAAATAAACTTTTATACTACAATCGTTTGCTTGTACTTACTATGTAAGGGAAAGTAATAACATTGACCACCGTAAATCATACTAAAAAATGGTGAAAACCAAAATAGGGTTTCCTTATTTATTATTATTATAAATTATAGAAGTCAAATGTAGTGATTAATCCAAACAGCATATTTCGTTGACGTGGTGGAAACGGGGGAGCGGAAATGTTCATTAGGGGAACGGAGACGAGGCGATAAAATTCTTGGCAACCCTTTCATATCAAAACAGCGCTACAAACCGATTTTTATTTTGGCAATCTGTTTTTTGTGACAGTTGAGAACTCCACAACTTTATCAGTTTTAATTAAAAGAGTACCCCAGTGCTGGGCCATTTGGTTTCGAAGAATTTTATACCGATTCGCGATTGGTTGATAACAGATTTGCTTTTCGCCGATGGCGCGAACGTTTATTTCCGTGTTTGCCTTTAGGTG
Source organism: Drosophila oshimai (assembly GCA_018150695.1). NCBI lineage: Eukaryota > Metazoa > Arthropoda > Insecta > Diptera > Drosophilidae > Drosophila > Drosophila oshimai. The sequence goes on along the minus strand of JAECWM010000147.1, from coordinate 630,963 downwards.
AGCAAGAAGTATCCAGCATGTAAGGGTCGATTTTATGTCTAATTTCAATTTCGTTAAAGAAACACACATGGCGGATGAGTGATAACTTTTCCAAGTATTGTTGCTATAATGCTATAGAAACCATCAAATGTGTTTTTATATTTAACAAGCTGATGGCTGCTTTAATAACAAACAATAGTTGAAAAATAATTATGATGGATCCTAGAAAGGAACAGGACTCTTATGGTAGCCCACGTTGCGGATGAGTAATTTCATGAAAAGAAAGGGCTAAGCATAATTTTATAATTTTCTAGAGCACAAATTATTTTACTAGAATTGAGTTTGGATAGTAAGAACATAATATGAATGAAATTGCTTGAACTAGAATTTGTAGTAGTTGAAGTAGAAACAACAAAAAGAGCTATAAGGATATTATTTATTATTTACATATTAAATTTTGCTTAAAATTAAAACTAAAAAGTCATTTATATGAAAAGTGTCTCCGTGCTTAATTTGCTTTTAAAGTTTTTAACTTTTACAGAGGATTTTATTATTTTATTGAAAGGTTTGTTGGTCTGCGAAGGATATATTTTTTTTTAATTAACAAGGTACTATATACGACTGATGTTGCCATTTTCCAGTTAAATTAAAATTAATTTATTGATTTTTTTTGCTGCTAACAGTTAAGGCCTTCTTTCTTGTTTTTACTTTTAATATTGTTATCCATAACAAAAGTGTGCTTAAAAATTGTATAATATATAGAACCACATGGCAAAAGTGGTAAGACACTTTGGTTTTCCCATAGCTAATTACGTGTTTTTCCATTCATCTATTTTATAGCTGCTGTTAAAATCCAGCTATCTGCTGATACCACTCTTTGAAGTTCGAATACATGAATGGGCATGAGGAGTACTCACTCAATCGCCTTTGATCAGCGTTCTTGAGTATGACATCATGGTCCGAAGTCATCATTGGCTAAACGTGCTATGTCTTGCTCCAATCGATTCAAGGAAATCTAAGCAAAGGAGTGATCTGGTAGCTAAATCGTTACTACGTTATCATGTACTTATATTTATTTTATGGCGACGACGGCAAAGAAAACAAACTGTCTAATTAAAAGTGATTGCGGGCGGGGCTCACGAGACCGAGATGGTGGTGGAGCCATCACTCTTCGCCGTGAATGTCAGCTGTTCGGCGGTGGTCCCGTCCGATATCTGGCAGGCTGGATAAGATATGGCCTGGGTGGTGCAGCGCTGAGTCAGCTCGTCGAAGTACTCCCCCTGCGGGCAGGTGCCCTGGCCAATGGCGACCCCATCCTGGCAGATCGCATATCCCCGACACCCATCGTCCGACTCGTTGGCCAGCTGAATGGTGGAGTTGCCCAGTCCCACGCACCGGTCGTAGGCACACTTCACCTGGGAGCGGGAGACACAGGCGCCGCCATCGGTGGCCAGGAAGAACCTTCCGTCGGAGCACTCGCCGTGCTCCAAGGCGAACGCTCCATCCTCCAATCCCTTGCAGTAGTAGTAGCCGTTGCAGGAGGCGTCATCGGAGATAAACACTCCAGATTCGGGACAGACACCATCTCCGGCAATAACGGGGGCTACAGTAAATGCACACTCCACGTCCTGCGGATAATCGCACTGTGCCGTGGAGGCCTTGAAGTAAAAGGTTCCCGGACAGGTACCATTCAGCACTTGGGTGTTCCAACACATTTGCCAGCCATTGCAGTTGTTTGAGTCCTTGATGAAAACCCCATCTGGTAGGATGTTGCACAAGTTGTCCGGGTCCATCTTCACCGCACACGGAAAGTCCCGGATGCAGTCCTGCGTCCCCGGATTATAGTTCATTCCCGACATGCAGGTTCCGCGATTTCCCTTGCCATTCAAGCAGTAGTAATATCCATTGCAGGAGTACGGATCGGCTGTGAATCCGTTGGACACAGCAGCACAGGGATCACTGGAAACGCACTTGACGCTGGTGGAGGTCACGCACTCCTGGCTCTCGCGGTCGTAGAATAGTCCAGTGTCGCAGGTGCCGCTCACTGGCTGTCCATCGACGCACTGAATCCACGCGTTGCAAGCCCGAGGATCGTTCATCTTGGTTCCGCTGACCACCAGGTTGCACAAGACAGTCGGATCAAAGGTTGAGGCCCCTGAAATTAGCGGCACCACGACCAGTCCAAAAAATATAACGATCCTTGTATCTGTAAACAGAAAATTGGAATTATTAACTTAAAATGCATTCTTATAATTATATTAAAAAACCATTTTAAAGAAGAAATGCTGATCCTACCGCTTAGTTTTTGAATTGGATTTATGTTATTTTAATATAATTATTAATTTTAAAATGTTTGTTTTGATTTGAATTTAAATGACTCGCAATCATCAAATATGTAATCTTCAAAATCATAAGCACTAAAATCATTTTTAAAAATTTGGTAATGACTTTAAGAGTAAGCAAAAGATCTAAATACTTGTTAAATGACCTTAAAGTTCTCAAAAAAAATTATGATTTAATGTTTAGTTAAATTTAAACCCATTAAATACTCACTCATCTTGTTTAGGATACAAAAAATATATAGGAAACTAGAAATAGCCTTCGACGGCAACGATCGAAAAGAACGTCTAACTGGGAGCCTTCCAACTTTAACATTAAATACTTCAGCGAAAACACTTACCTCAATTTGGTTTTTTGGGGCGTTCCGAAAAGGTCCATAAATTTTGGAGCTTTACCTTAGACTCAGAACTGTCGTCAGTGGCTAAAATGAACGCATGGCGTATTCATATTTCGGTTTTATCACGATCGGTTAATTCCGAATTTGACAAGTGATAAATTTGGCCACAGGCACTGCGCAACTAGACTCAACCAAAAAGGGTTTAATTTATTTAGATCATATTACATATTTAGTTTTTACTCAATAGAGATTCTTGTGGTTGCAATAAATATATTTATTTTTGTGATAATAAACAATGTATATATATTGTTTGTTATTTTGCAGTTTATCTTTATAGGTATAATGCAATATGCTGCTGCTTTCTACTTTATAATTAGCGCTTATTATTTTTATCTCCTGGGTCCGAAGCTGATTAGACTGGTACATACGACATTGTGGTATTAATAGAGTACGATGACCAATTTCTTTGAAAATGTCAGATTATGGGGCTTACGAGTGGTAAGATTAGAGTTAGATTAGAATATTTAAAAATAAAAGGAGATCGAATTTATTTTCGGCCATTAAATAATAAAAAAAAGAAAGCATTTGACTTACTTAATTGTCGTATTTTTAAATTTTTTTTGGGCAGGTTAATAGGTTTACTAATAAATTGGACTTTAATTTTCTTAAAAACACAAACATGTTTAGATTCTTTGTTTATGAGAGGTTAACAGCTTAGTCATAATTGTGAAATTGTTGTGAAGCAAAACACCGTACCGTTTAGTAGGTAATTTAAAACTAATTTAGATAAGCCTAATCTATTTTCGCTTAATAGCTGATTTTTCCAAATCGAAACCTAAAAGTCCCTCATTAAAAATTAATAATTCAGTGAATTATGAGGTTATCTTATGACTGGGAAATTTTCTTTTGGCAAAAATAATCTAATCAAATATTTTTTATATATTTACGAACTTTGGTAAGACAAAATAATACATGTTGACTATTGAATGTGATAAAGGTTAATATTTTCAGTGACGCTTTTATTCCAGGAACTAGGTGGTTCACAAGAGATTTTATTTTTACTTAATTCCTTGTAAGTTAAATTGTCCTTTAACTAGAAAAGATTTTAGATTATAATTACAAATATTCTGGAGTTTTAGGTGCTTTTAACCTAAATGTAATTGACAATTTAATGGCTACATTTTAATTATAATATTTTAGTTAAAAAATTAAATTGGAAATATAATTCTTATCAAAAACTTTTTTCTCGGAATATTGTAAAAAGATTTATAAATTCAGATATAAATAAAAAAATTGATTGACCAGAAAGTTACTTTTTGGGGAATTTCGTATTCACTAGTATGTCGACTTGTTGTCCATAAAGGGCCATCGATCATGCAAAAATAGAGTTGGCTTCACTGGTTGCCAAAGCCGATACATCACAATGGCAATTCCCAAGCTCGACGTGTCGTCGATCAATGTGGACACCTAACCGGATCGAAGATAAACCCCGGCCGGACTCCAAATAAAAACCCAGGGAAGGCCACCACTCTGGAACAGTGTTCAACGAGGAGCCACCAAAATAAACGAAATAATGGGTGGGTTTGGTTGCTAATTATAGAATGTGAGAGTGGAGGGGGAAAATTAAAAATATGTTTACCCCCCAGGTGGACAAAAAGGATCCGTTATCGCTGGATTGGCGCTGCTGATCGCCTGTGCCGCTCCAGCAACGGCTGATGTGAATGTGACCGCCCTGTGCCTGCTGGTGACCAATGGTAACTACGTGGCCGGTCAGACGGACTGCACCTCCTACTACCAATGTACATCATCGGGGCCTTCTGCCATGTCCTGTCCCACTGGCACCTACTTTGACAAGAATGCGCAGCAGTGTACGAGTACTCCTTCGAGCACCTGCACCAGCAACACCAATCCCTGCCTGGGAAAGGCTGTGGGTTCCTTTGCCGGCTCCAGCTCATCCTGCGGTGGCTACTATTACTGCGGAGCCAATGGAGCCTTGAGGGGCAGTTGTCCCTCGGGCGAGAACTTCAATCCCACCACGAGTGCCTGTGTCTATGCAAACCAGTATCCCTGCAGTGAGTCCACGGACAGTAGCGGTGCCATCACTTCCACCGTCAATCTGTGCAATCTGATCAGGAACAGCGTTTACTTCGGCAGCCCCTCCAACTGCAGCAACTGGAACTACTGCCAGGACAATGTCCTGCGATCGGGTACCTGCGATGCCGGCCTGGTGTTCAATACGCAGCAGCAGAACTGCGGCTACCAGCAGGCCTCCTCCTGCTCCCAGGTCACGAATGATCCCAGTCTCACGGGCGTGACTGCTCCCACGAGCTGCACTTCGGCCCAGTCTGGAACCACAAAGGCGGCCACCGCTTGCAATCAGTATTACATGTGCACCCTGGGCAATTACGCGCTGATGACCTGCCCCTCTGGATACTACTACGATACCATTAGCATGGCGTGTGTGACCAGGATGCAGGCCAGGAACGATTGCGACAGGTGTGTCGGTACCACCTCCACCTTCGTAAATGCCTACTCGGCCAGCAACTGCACCGAATACCTGTACTGCGTGAACGGTGTCCAGAAGGCGGTGGAGTCCTGTCCCAGCGGCTACTACTTCAACGAGAACACCGTATCCTGCTCCAACGCCCTGGAGCCGCAGTTCAAGTGCTGCAATCCCACGGGAGCCACCGGAGAAGCCACCTCCACCACTGCCGCATCGGGTAACTCGACCACGACCACCACATCCGGAACAGGATCGACCACCACTACTACTACTGGCACAACTACTACCACAACTGCTGCTACCACTACTACCACTAAATAATCCAATCTGCATTAACAACAGTACTTTATATATTCTTGCAAAAATTAAAAAATTTACATAACTTGTATTTGACTCTATGTTTCTGGAAGTTTCTGGTTTTTTTTTTAAAAACATTTTATAATACCCAGAATAAATACTGTAAACTTTGTTTTTTTTTTTTTTTTCCCCTCCAATTTTTTTTTTTTTTATTTTTTTTTTTTTTTTTTTTTTTTTTTTTTTAATATTTATTTTTTTAAATTTTTTTTATTTTTTTTTTTTTTTTTTTTTTTTTTTTTTTTTTTTTTTTTTTTTTTAATTTTTTTTTTTTTTTTTTTTTTTTTTTTTTTTTAGTTTTGCCCCACTATATTCTTTCTTTTAATCGTTCTAAAGACATTTGTAGTATATCCCTTTGAGGAAAGTATTTAACCATTTGTGTTTCAATCGCACTTCGTTATATTTTAACTGCCTTGCATAGCTTCGATTTCATTCATAATTTTAAAAGCGGTTCGTCAATTAATAAAAAGTGCCCAGAAGATTACAGTCCCTGATTAGTAAACATATAAAGTTCTTATCACTAAGCTAGATCTTAAAAATATTTCATTGCGATTTGTTGTGGTTTGTAATTGAACATTGGCTGTTCAAGATTATCCTTTTCCGGTTTTCTACAAGCTTCAAATTTATAATTTAAAACATGTGGTGCTAGCTAACTTTCAAGGAAGGCCTTAAACCACCGATAAAGATATCTCAACGTCAAACGCTTTTTTTAATTATTAAGTTGCGAAACAGATAGAAATGAACCATGATAGTGGCTAGCTGTCTGATACCACAACTTAACTTTAATTAAAATTGGTAAATTAGTAGACAAGATGTTCTGCGCGTATCGGGTCGAATATATATATAAAATTGAACCATGTTCCTCTGTCTATAATTCCTGAGAATCGCGTGCTTATCTGCGGCCAATTTACGATCTAGATGGCCAAGTTCGAGGCGCAGGCCTATAAAAACCAGGTGCTGGGAAAACTTCAACATCAGTCTTCGACAACATTTCATTGGCCAATACAGGTGCTATTCGATCCGCAACAGCCGAGTATAAACCAATTACAATGACAGGCAAGTGTGGAACGATCAGTGGATCCAAGGCCCTCATTTTTCTAATAAAGGAGAGCGATTTGCAGGTAAACTTCTACTGGCGACTGTCCTGTGCCTGATGGGCGGTAGCGCCTTGGGCGATTCCATTCTGGAGGGCAACTACAACGTGACGGCCTTCTGTTCGACGTGCAAAACCGGAACCCAGTTGGGCAGCCTTGAGTCGTGCCAGTACTACTACGTCTGCAGTTCGACAGGCCCCGTGAAGACCAGTTGCCCCACTGGCTATTCCTACGACCTAAGCAAGAGCTCCTGCTTCCCCGCCGCCCAGGTTGAGTGCTACTGGGGAGTTGCGGAGCCCTGTGCCGGAAAGAATGGTACATTCGTGCCCAACAACGCCAACTGCGGCTACCATTGGTGTCTGGACGGCAAGAGCGCTGGAACCGGCACCTGCAAATCTGGCCAAAAGTTCGATGCGACCTCCAAGCAGTGCGTCTGGGGATCCTGCAACACCAATCTGGTCGATGACGATACAACTGCTCTGGGCAGTCTCTGCGATGTGGTGCCCCCCAATTACTACTTCGGCGACACTCTGAACTGCTCCATATGGCACACTTGCGTCAACGGAGTCCTGTCGAGTGGTAACTGTCAAACCGGAAATCAAGTTGTAAGTTAACCTAATGCTTTACCACAACTACTTGAACAGCAAACTACCCCTTCTCTGAGTTTTTATATAAGCTTTAGAGCGAAAAACACAAACTGAGCCCATAACCTATCAATTTATAAAACAAAAATAAGCCTCTCTAATGCTGTTTAAATTGTCATTCGCAGGCCTTCAACCCAAGTGCCGGAAACTGTGGTTACCCAAGCGACACCGTATGCAGCCGTGTGACCGACAATCCTCTTAGCTCCATCGCAGTGGGCTGCACCACGGACGGCGAGTTGAAGGCAGACGCTACCGTATGCGGACAGTACTATGTCTGCAAGAGCCAGCAGTGGAGTGCCCTTGCCTGCTCCTGGGGCCAATACTACGATGTTAACAGTAAGAGCTGCGTATCCCGTCAGAAGGCAGTGCCAGCTCCTGGCTGCAACCGTTGCCAGTATGCTGATACCTCGTTTGTGAACGCCGTCGATTCTACCAACTGCGCTACCTACTATTATTGCAACAAAGAAGGCACAGGAACCCAACTCACCTGCCCTAACAGCATGTATTTCAATGAGGAGAAACAGGGCTGTATGGGCGATTCGACACTGGCTGCCTACACGCCCAACAACGGAGCCTGCAGCGGAGCCACGGCGGGTGCAGTCACGACTGTGGCGCCCAACGACTCCACTACCGTAAAAACCGGTGATGATGATACTGGTACTGGTGATGATGATGATGATGGTACTGGTACTGGTACTGGTACTGATGATGATGATACTGGTACTGATACTGGTACTGATGATGATGGTACTGATGCCGGCAAATAATAATCACAAAGCAAATAAAAGATCAATTCAAGGCTTTTAAAACTGCTCATGATGAAACGGAACCCAACCCACAACAGGACAATGTGCAAAGACGCTTCTATGTATTTACCATTTAGTATTCAGCTTATATAAAAGGCAATAAAATTATGTTTGCAAGCAAATAGTTTAACTACTTTTGAAAGGGGAAACAACCCTCACATAACATTGATGTATCACTTTTGATCTAGGTTTATTAACAACAATATCAAGTCAATAAATTGTGTTTTAAAAGAAGTGCACATCACAAAATAATATATCTTTTGAAAGAAAAGGTCTTCTGACCAAAATAAAATTTGCTAGGTAAGTAGGTGATAAGTGATAAGATAAGAATACCTTGCCATAAATCTCTTGGGGATGGTACATTTTGAACGATTTGCGGTGAGCTGGCTGTACAAAAAACATCTTTAGGACCGGCTCAAAAACTAGGACTACCATTAAAAAAGCATTCCATCTTAATAATTAAAATTATCGTTAAATAAAAGCTATTAAAATGATCGAAATCTATTTGGTATTTATAGAAATGAGCATATCAATTTATCGATACAAATTTTTTTATAGACCGTTATCTAAACAAGTAAACATGAAGATCTCGCAAAGACCGCAGTGTAAAATGCAAACACAAGTTTTCGATTAGCTCTGACAATTGGCACACCCATTGGATCTACCTTATATAAGGGGAGCTCATGAAACGCCCGAACCACTAAGTTTAGTATTTTGGAGTCGCAAGGAACCAGCAAAAGAATCTAAGAAATTTAAAAACCACAATGCAATGCTCTTGGGCATTTGTCTTGGCATTGAGCATCTGCTTCCACTTAGGAGCAGGTCACGCCGTGGACCGAAGTTGGGAATTGCCCAAAGTTCGTCTTACTCTTGGTGACCTAAGCAATGTAAGTATAGAAAAAAATTGCGTGCAATGCTTTACAGCGGCTGACTATAAGTACTGATATTTTAAATTAATTCAGGATATGAAAAATGATAAAGTAACTTCCTATATTGCCATAAATAATAAAGAATTTCATGGTAAGAAAATGTGATCCTTTTTTTTTAAGGTGAATTTCTTAACTGTTAAGAAACTTTTTTAACTAAATGTCACTTGTATAAATCTTAATCAAAAACAAATTGCAACTAAATTAATGCTAAATTGTGATTTACATTTTCATAAAAAAATGTAATTTAAGAGTCACATTAAGCAAGCTGTGAAATGATTATTAAACACTTCACAACGATCAAGTTTATGACTCCTGTTTTCAGATTTGCGTGGGTCGCCAAGAGGGCGATTTGGTGGCCCATCCTCTGGACTGCAATGGATACTTCTCGTGCTCGCGCATCCCCACGCTCCTGTACTGCGATCAGGGTCTGCAGTTCGATGGGAGGCGTGGGATCTGCGATCAGCCAGAGAATACCAACTGTCGGCAGAACGAGTTGCCCTTGACCATTTCCGGATCACAGAGTGGTCAGGTGGATAACTCCGAAATTAATTATTGGCCACACAAGCCGAGACCCGTCTTCGTGGCCGTAGATGTGACCAGTGGTCAGCCGGTCAATCCCATGGAGAAGTACGATCCGGAGCATATTGAGTGCCGCCATTATGGCGCCTACTTCCTGCCCCATCCTAGGAATTGTGGGCTGTACTTCATCTGCGCCTACGGCCATCTGCACCGTCATCAGTGTGGGCGTGGCACCTCGTGGAATTTCGAGATGTCCGAGTGTCAGTTGAGCGATCAGGCCGTTTGCTACGGAGAGTCCAGGGTCCAGAGTCCAGAGCCCCCCACAAATGGGGAAATAGTCGTGGGAGGCACCACACCCAGCAGTGGAGCTCCAGTAACCGTTTGCTACATTGTTGGATCGAGTGAATTCAGCACGCTCCAGCAGTTCACTTTGGGACCCGAAACCACCGAGTTGACTCCCGTCACAGTACCTTCTCCACCTCGGGCTGATCCCACCGCCTTGACCTGTCCATCCGCCAGGCAGAGCTATATGTCCCATCCGGAGGACTGCAGCAAGTACTACATCTGCATCGCCGGAATGCCGGTGCTGACCTCCTGTCCCAAGGGACTCTTCTGGGACCAGAAGTCTGGATATTGTGAAATGGAAAAGAATGTCAAGTGCTTTCTGAAGTAAACCATAAACTTGGGCCGTGCAACCAAGCTCTCGATCGCTCGGAGGTCTTTTGTTTTGGTAAATGACTACTGGAAAAAGATATTAAACTGCTTTCGATCTTGCAATTCTATTTAATATTTAACCCGGTTTTCGAGGAAAATTATGTAACATATAGAATAAAGCGTTTCCAACCCCACACTAGAGGTATTCAATGTTTTTGTTGGTGAGTGTTTAAAAAAATCGCAGGAACGTAAAATCCAGAGCCACTTGCGAACTCAATTTAAGTTTGGTTAATGACTTGTTTATTTAAAATATAAGTATTTAATAACAAAGAATATTTTAAAGGACTGTAGCCATCGTTAGCCTTTGCCACAAAATGTTTTTTCTGTGTGCAGCTTCGGGGCTTTCCTTCTCTTGTTTATCCGTTTGCCATGGATAGTTCTTCACACCGGTCACAAGTCGTTCCCAAAATGATAGGGTAGGTGGCTGGAGTGACCCCACATCTTGGTTTATTTTCTCAGCTGAGTTGCTTCCAAAACTGCAGATCAACAGCAGGAAAAATATCCCACAAGCAGCAAATTTAAGACCCATTTTTATGCAGGAATGATCGCTGACTGATCTTGTTAGAAATTATCATCTGGTCGCATGTCAAAAATCCGAATCTTATCAATAGAAAATATTTGAAGATGCCACAATTGCTTTACAATGGAATGATGGATAAGATAGCAAACGACAATAGTTGTAGGTAAACAACTTTATTTCAGCCTAAAAGTGAGCTCCACAAACGGACGGTTTTAAATAAAATGCTTTACATTTTTGTATACTCGTAAAATACGTGTAGAACTGCAAATTGACATTACAAAGTACTAAATAATTGTAAATTTGCTATATTTTAACAAAAATTAAACCAAAAAGGCTTAGTTATTGAGTTATTGAAATTAAGAATATTCCAAAGGTCGGTTAAGAATTTTTACTATGTTGCCCAATATCAATATTGGCTGAAGTTTTGTTTGAAAAGAACTTTGCTCAAGATAAGGGTACCAGAAACTTAAATATTTGTTAATATGTTCGACTATTACAAGATACATTTTGTATCTTCTTATCCGATTTTAGGGGATACTTTTTTAAAAAGTTTATTGGAAATATCAGATCGCGCTAGAACAAGGTCAAAGGAAAGGGATTATCGAATTAATTTGTAGGCTGAACTTTATAAATAAATTTATAAATGATGTCATTCATTCCGCATGCGAACTCTTAAAGATTGTCCCTGATCTCGGCGCACGTTGATCCGTTCATTCATAAATTATCCATAAACTATGTTGGCCTGCTGGATTATGCTGCGAATATGTGGATAAATGTGTGTATGATGTGTTTGCTTAATTTAAATTTAACTCCTAAGGCGGCTGAGCTCAATTAGGGCTGGTTCTCTATTCGTTCTGCTGTCCAGTAATTAATTCAGCCGTCTCTGTTGGCCAAACTCGTTGGTCAAACTCGAAGTCGCGTGACTCATTATTTCTCGCAAAATGGCAAGCTGATTGTTTTGGGGTTGTCGACAAAGTAAATAATTTGCTTGAGTCTGACGAGGAAAGTTTAAAACCAATAAAAATAGGAATATATTTGTATTCCGATTAATTTTACATTTCTAAAACAAACAAACGGTCTGTGCTAATTATATCAATGGAGGGTATTAACAAGATCGTTGCCCTCATATCGATTAAACAATTTGTATTAAATTAAGTGTACATAAAAATACAAATAAACGGTCACTGATAAATGGATTTATTTTTATAAGTCTTGATCAATGGCAAGGTTAAATTGCCTGGCCCAAGACATTGAACTTTTAGTAATTGCCAATAAGTAGGTATTAGTTGTATTCTTCTTTAACCAAAAAAGGTACGTTTAAGATACTTTTTAATCGATTAACTTCTTTAAATTATTTTGTAGTTCTTTTAAGTTTGAGAAAAGCTTTAACAAAAAGCGTTGCACTTTATACTGAAATTCAAATATCTTGATCTTTACTTCGGTGCCACAAAAAAATTAATTTCATGCTTCCAATCTAACGGCGCAAATTCAAATTGAAATTCAAGTTCAAATCCGCTTCTGTGTGTCACACCTTTCCTGCTGCTAAGCGAATACAGTCGCGGTAAAAAGAAAAGAACTGAACATTTGTTGATACTTTTTAATTCTTACTTTTTTTTAAATATTTTATATTTATAAACATTATAAAAGAGGACCAATTTTAAAGTACAGCTCAAAATAATAATTAAACATGTTAAAGGGACCTTAATTAAGTGAGAGGGGGTCTTTTAATTTTTCTGGCTAAGTACATTTTTTGATTCACTTGATCCATTACATTTTTTTCGGTAACAACTGTTCTAAATATAAAGTTAATTATCAATTAAACAATATTTTTAAAAGTTATGAATTTCAAAAATTACTTTTTTTTTTGGCGGAATATTTCTTTAGATAAAATATCAGTAAAAATTACACTTAAATCCGCTTTCAAAAAAACCACTAATATATGTATCGAATTTCAGATACCCTGTACTTATGACAACAGCTGATGGCGCGCCGCCGCAAACAAACACACGCGCACGCACACTTGGCAAGCCAAAGAGAGCGGAAAAGAGAAAATAAGTTGCTCTCTCTTATTTTCGCTCTCGCTTTTTCGCTGCGGCGATCATTTGGAAGCTAGTCAGTTCGTGAGCGTAAATAAAATTTTAGTCAAAAAAATTATTTGACGCGCGCGGAGTTCTTCTTGCCGCGTCGGCGTCCGCAAATAGTTTTGTTTTTATTATTTTATTTAATTTCGTTCCGTTTGAATTTTTGCGAGTGACGTCGCCGTTCTTGGGGAAGTGCGCACATATGGAAATCGTAAGCACAAAAATTCTGCCGACATCGTTGTTGTTCTTGTTAGTGTTGTTGTTGTTGTTCGCCGGAGACACGCGTCTCGATTTAGCGGATCACCACCTGAAAAAGTCGCCATTTGAAAAGCCAACAGCTGTGCCGCGAAAATATATTCTCAAGTGCAAAAAGCTGGCGATGGTTAATAGAAATTAAATAAAAAGTAAAAAAAGAGCCGCAATCGAATTGAAACGTGCAAAAAGCTGAGAGAGCGGTGCGTGTGCGTGTGTGTGTGTGTGTTGGTGAGCGCCAAAGGTGCGCTCTCTTATTTATTGCGCAAGCAAAAGAGAGGGCACTACATGCTTGTTTTTTTTATATAAACCCCCGTGTATGCGTAGATGTGTGTGTGCTTTTGAAAATATGTAATTTATTTGATTATTTCTAGTTGTATTAAAAGCAAAAACAAAGGCGTTTGCTGAACCAGTAGAATTTGAAGTGCACTTTCTTTGTCTCCAAAAGATCGCTTCAAACTCCAAAAATCGAGCAAGGCTATACAAGCGTGACAGTGTGTGTCTGTGTCTGTGTGTGTGCAGAGCGCAAGCGTCGCGTCGCCATGCGAATGCGAATGTTAATGAAAAACACAAACCCATGAAAATCGACAGCCGCTAAAAATCATCATCATCACAACATTATAACTCAAAATAACAAGAACAGAAGCAGTAATAACAACAAATCAGCAAACGGAAACCACGGCAGGCAAGTTCATCAAAAAAAAAAAAGTACACATAAAGACGGCACAGCGACAGCCGCTCACGAAATTAACTTAAAAGCTGATAAGACTCGAAGGGTAAATACTCGAATTGCTAACTCTTTGCAATCTGCCATCTCGCTCTGGCTCAGTATCAGCTGTACTGTACAAAAACGGTTGGAACTATCCGATATTGTAGACCCTGCATTTAGTTAGCACCCTCAGTAGGTGGAAAGTACATTTTCCTCATTGCCTGCTCATGATTCCATTGCTAAAAAACACCTTTAGTAAGGTGAATCTACCAACTCCTTAAAATTTACTTCAACGACTAAAAAAAAGACCTGTAGTTTATAATTTTCTATCAAAAAGTCGAATTGAAAACCAACCCGTTTGCGATTGTTTGAAGTTCTTCACTAGACAAAACTCTACAATAAATAAAACTAGCTAAAATCTTTTTAAAAAAATTTGTTAAATTTTATATATAAATTATAAATTTTATTGAAATGCAATTGAATACTTTTTTTCTGTCATAGTTGTTCATATTTGCAATCACTTTCAAACAAGTGCTTTAAAATATTTTCTTACCATATATTGTCTTAGTATTTTTGATGCAATTATTAACTAAAAACTTAAGGTTTTGGTTAAATTTATAGGTAAATAGATGCGTTACCCTTTAATATTCCAGAATTAAAGATTAACTATTGTATGATTTTATGCATACTGGGTTGAACCCATTAGACAAATAAAAGCGTTTTACGTTCGTTTACCTGTACAGAGTTTCACTAACCTAGTACACCTAATACACACTCTGAATGTCTAGCAGATAAATATGTATACACGTGCTGGAGATGGCATATCTCTCGTTATCACAAGCGGTTAATCTAACGAGTACGTGAGAAGGCTAACAAGCTTCGCGTGGATTTATGTAACATGCCTAGCACCAAAGTGACAGTTCTGAGGCCAGTTTTCACTACCCAAAAGCCTTATCAAATGGTAATACATAATGAATGCACCAAGAAACTTTTCCTACTCATCCATTTCGCGGCGTAATTAGCTTTCGGCTGCAACAACACTTTTCAATTCGTTTCACAACCGGTTTGGGTTCCTGCAGTTTACACTCATCTTATATTAGCAGGGGAATCGGGGGTACACCTCTCAGGAACTCTATGCACCGAGTCATCAATCAGTGGCTACAGTCCAACTTCAATAACTGGAACTTCCCTGAGGCCTTTAATTTCACTTTTTAAAATTTCTTATTACTAGATCACGTTATTCTTTTAGAAAGAGACTCACCAAATTGATAGAAAAATTAGGTTTAATTATGAAAATTGTTATTTCAAAAATGTTAAAGTATCTTACCTAAAAATCACATTATTTTTGTATTTTTTGGGGATAGGCGGTGTTCAAGTTACAGAAGTCAAACTGTATGTTTCTATGAGTATGTGCAACTCGGACAACAATGCGTTGTCAATGAAAGCCGCAAACTGGTTTCGGCCTAGGAAAATCAACGCAAACAGTAGTGCAAAGTTGGCCTGGCCGGTGAAAACGCAGTGAGCTCGACCACCACATACCCCGGCACCTTTGGGTGCATCTTAAATTTCTCGTTATTCATTTCATAGTAAACAAAAAGAATTCCGCCAGAAGGGCACCCAAATTAATATTTGTAAGTTTTTTTTTGTGAGCGAATTGTTAAGCGATACTCGTAGGTGACTATTAAATTTCAGACCGCACAATTATAACTTAATAGAAATATAATATTACCTGGCACGTGTTGTAGCAACATTTTTTACAAAAATACTAAAGCTTGGCTAAATATTACGCTTTTGGTTACCTTACAATCACGTTTGAAAAACTGAATTTAAAGTAAAATGTGTAGTCAGTGTTATTATTTTGTTTTCACAAAGTTTTTTATAGAATAAATCCAATTTTAAACAGGTAGCTTACAAACTGCCCTTTCTTCACTTGAGGCACTGCAACTCTCTCGTTGCGCTAACATATAGATTGTTTGGTAAATTTGATCACTTGATTGAAAAGTTGAGTCTGCATTCATAATGGACAGGTTTTGGTCCACCCTGGCGTGAACTCTTTGACAGCTAACGAACAGAAGCAAATGGCAAGTGGTAACGTAATACTCGCTCGGAGATATAAACAAAAAGCGAATCGAACTCGACTCAAGACCAAGTGAATCATAACATCGAATCTGGTTAGTGCTTCTCCACGCACAATGAAATTTGAAATCGGCACCGGAGCATAGCGAATAATCAAACGTAACCGATATCGATATCCGTATCGAAAACGCAGAGCAAGTGCAAGGGCAGATCGTTTCAAAATAATTGCAAAGATCACTTGACAGGACAGTGAAGACTCGTCTAAATTCAACCGCAATGTTTGCGGCTAATTGAAGCTTGGTAGGGACTCAAGTCTACATAGAGACAAGCGTTTGCGAGGACTGATTGTTATTGATATTCTGATCATGGCTTCCCCATGCGGTTGCGATTACTCGAGTCTGCGGTTGTTTATATCATTCACCGAGAAAAATTACCAATATTTTTTACTATTTCTTTTTTATTTAGGTTTAAAATTTTAGATGTTTTAATATGTAAACCATGGCATAGAGGTTTTTTGTTTAGACATAATTATGTTCTAAAAATATTTCTAAAAACGTAGTTTTTGGTTTTTTTTTCGCGGTGTAGCATTGGATACAGACTTATCGGTACTTAACTGAGCAGACCCTATAAAGAACAAATATTTCAGTCATTTCTGTATTTTTGTTTAACAAAGTTTGCACAATATATCTTCGAAGTCGGGCTCATAAGCCATTCAGTCCACGTTTTGCCATGAATGTTAAGTTACAATGGTCAACACCATTTAAAACAACTGGTAAGCTATTCAGTGTTAGGAATAAAGGGGTTTCAATGACACGACCACATCATCATCATGGTTGCTTGCACTTTGTACTAAAATATTATTAACATCTGTGAGTAATCGTAGGTTAAAAGGCACAGTAACAATGATGGTCACGTACGTTTAATCAGCTTTAAAAGCACAACATGAATGAAAACCTAAATATAAAGAAAACAAATCAAAATTAAATGACTGATTACTAAGAAATAAATAGTGATTAAATGTGGTCTTAATATTGAAGAGACTAAAACTTATCTTTGGAAAGTAAAACAAAAACGGTTAGGTGAACTAATTCTGAAGCAGATAAAATTGCGCCGCAAACCTATATCTACCGATAAATTAAAGCTGAGAACATTGAATGATTGATTCCAGTTATTTTGTTTGGTGTTGATAGCAATGCAAATCAATTCGTATTGACAGTTTTGTTTATTTTGTTCGGACCTTTTCAAGATATAATTAACGTCGATTTATAAATGTGTACAGAAATAGAAAACAAGTTTGGGTATCTTATAGTCGGAATATTGCCTGAAAAGCTGTAGCATGTTTCTCAATTGAGTTCTCAGCTCGAAAATAATTGGCCTCGGCTTCTAGATATGTAGTAGGTATGACGAAATTAACCAGCAATGAATCATAATAGAATTTGTGTTTGTTTTCGGGAAGTTCTACTGGAGTGGCATTGACATTGATAAAGACAAGGGTACAAGTGCATAAATGTTAATGGGTTGATAAGATCGTTTAAAAGCAATAGAAATAAATAGATAATTCATTAATTGGAAGATCCCAAAAAGTCATTGGTCTGAAATAAAGTGAACTAGTCACTAGTCATCTAACTAGAAATACTGATTACATTGCCAAATCAGATACTCCACTCCACCAAGCCCAAGATTGTGCTGTACAATGCAATCTCTCGGATACCTATGGCTGTTGGAAAAAACGGAACCAAAACAATTGGCCAGGCCAAACGGACCAAAATCGCGCAATTCAACTGACGGGAACTCAGACAAGTGCGCTTGTCTGGGCCTTTTTTTGTTCGAAATCTTATCACAGCGCTGGCTGTTGACTGTTGTTTTTGAGCTTTGCTGGAAATAAAAATTGCTGGCGATAACATTTAGGCTATTTCACTGCTGTGTCCCTCTTTTCTGGCCCGGTTCAGTTCTCCGGGAGCAGCTAGCTCATCCCGTCCACATATGTCAGGCGTTCGAGTGTCAGTCGTAAATTGGAATTGTGTCGAATAGAGGAGACGGACTGCTGATGACGCCTGCTGCAAGTATCTCCAAGTGTTGGCTGTGTATCTTTGGCTATATGGGCCACGTATCTACGAGTCCATGTACAGCAAGTGTACACTCAAAGAGCAGGCCAACGCAAATAAACAAAGGAAAATTTAATTTTATGTTTTAGAAAATTTACCCTATACCTAAAGAAAGTTTTCTATTTAATATTTTTAAATTCGTTAAATAGTAATGAACATTTTAGGGATACTCGTCACTCTCTTGATTAAGAAATAAACACTATTTAATGTTTTTGAGAGTCAACAGATATTTTTAAAATTTAGAAATTTTGTCTTGAGTTGGTTGCATTGGTTTAAGTGTAGATTTAATGCATATCGATTCGTATCGAGAGCGATGCAATGTTGAGGAGTACAACGCGAGTGAAAGTTTCAGTTGTGCGGTATCTACTGTACACCAGATAATAGCTCCCCCAACACTTACAGATACTAACTCACATAAACGCATGACATATACGAGCGCAATTCTTTTTTGCTGTATTGGGTCGCGTTTATCAATGTAACGAGTCTTTGCCGTCCTTTGGCGATGATAAATGGACAGATTGCACTTGTCCAACGTTTTCGTTCAGTACTCCAAGCTAAGCACTCCGTCCGTATTCAGATATTGCTGGGGTCACTGTCACTTTAGTTGGGGGGAATGTCCAAATCGATTGATCGCAGACATGTCAGATATTCTCAGTTCTATGAGTTGAAAGATTGAATGCAAATTTTATGAGAGAAGTTGTATTTATAGCGATCTTAACAAGAATAAAGAGTTGAGGTTTTCTTTGAGCTTCCCAAAAGTAGTCACATTATACTTTGTTATTTATAAAAATTTACCTAATGTTATTAAATAAATACATAAAGATAGATTTAAGACAAATTTTCATTGATAAGATTTTTTTCTGTAAACGAAAGTGTAACAAAAAGCAATGTTCGGTTTTAAGATAATAGTTAACCCCAAATAATATTTAATAGTTATCTTATAAACAATCCTCTTTAAAAAAAAAAAAGAGTTTCTAACATAAACACTCGAAAGGAAACATTTCATAGCATTAGTTTGGTGTTCTCATCTTTCTACTTATGAAAACTACAAGTATTAAAGCAAATGATAACACCGCAGATAACTTGGAGATTAAGACAGTTAACAACATTTTTTAATGAAATCAAAATTTTAGAAAACAAAAAGCCACTAAATGAAAACCAACAATATTTGTTATGCCTTAGTTAAGTGAACTTGATGTAATTATTTACTTCTGCTAAAATTCGTTCTACTAAGTGTTGTTTAAAGAAAGGCTATGGAAAAGGGGAAGTCCCAAAAAACATAATTCCCCGCTTCAAAATGTTTATTTTCTTTTAAAGCTAAAGTTGATTAGCGATATCTATATTGCCATTTGTAAAATCGCACAAGTGTGGTCTTTGGGGGACTGATAGGAGAGCCGAACCACACGAATCACCCGACCTTTAATCAGATTATTAACGTATCCACTCTCTTTCCATTTTCCAGGGGTTTGAAGTCCGCTGGCTTCGGAATGTATTCCACCAAGGAGACAAAGAGCGCTGCCAAGGCGCAGAAAAAGACGCAAAAGGTGAACAAGAAGCAGCAGCAGCAGCAACAGAAGCAACAGCAGCCACAGCTGCCCAATGGCAATAAAGTCAAGTCGCCAGCGAATGCCAAGAGTACCCAGCCAAATAACAACAATAACCACACCAACATCAACAACAAAAACAGCCATATAGTGCCGAACAACAATAGCAAAAATAGCACAGCGCCCACCAACACGGCCCAGAAATTCCGGGAGCACTACGAGTCGGAAAGGAGAAACCAGGGTCTTATTATGGGCGCCACCACGCTTCCTGGCTACGAAAGTGTGCCCAAAATGGAGCGATCCAATAGCTTTTCGCTGCGCAACAAGCTCTCCAAACTCATTAATCATTTGACGGGCAGCAAGGAGAATCTGTCGAAGACCGAAGACGATGGAGATTCCAGCCGGACACCCTATTTGTTCACCCGCAGTCGATCGATGATCCAGATGAGGCGACCAAACCGGCGCAGTTTCATCGAACCTCAACTAGAGCAATTGTCGGAGGAGACAGAGAAATCAGGGGATCTTACCTCGCCAGCTTCACCGCGAAAAACCTCTGTGGCGGATTTCCAGGTCAGTTCACCATTGCTTCTTAGGAGGAGTGAACTCACGGGATCAGTGAGAACCCCGACACGTCGCCAGTCCGCCCAGCCCTTCACCTCGACTCCTTTGGAGGAGGTGCAGTCCCAAGCCCAACGTAAGGGTTCACTCATGTCCCTGAATCAGACGGAACCCACCAATCCCCAGCTAAATTTCCAGAAGAGACGATCCAACACGCTTATTGCTTCCTTCAAAAGCACAATTAGCGGCTTCACTGGGAGTAGTAGCGGGGCCGAGAAGAAGGAGAAGATGAATCCCAAGTGGAGCGCCTCGCTGCAGTCGCTGCAGGCCATCGACAACATGGTCAGCTACGCCAACATGTCCTTCATTGACTATGACAAGTTCAATGGGTATGAGAAGCAGCTGGAGCGGCAGCAATCGCTGATGAGTTTAGCCGAGCAGCCGCTGCCCACCGCCACCCAACTCCCACTGCCACCCTCGGCCTTGGCCCACTCCCATTCGCCTTCACCTCTGGGGGAAGTCTCGCGCACTCCCGTCCCCCTTGGTTCCTCTTTCGAGGAATCGGCCAGGACCGTGGTGATGCGGAGAAAACGGAGCAAAACTTCACTGGAGGGCAGGAGCAAGACCTCCTTGGAGGCTAGAAGCAGCATGGCTAGCCTGAATAGTGCCTACAACCTGGACACCGATTACGAGCACAATCTGGATAGAGTGCACAACGTTTACCGGGAGAGTTTGGACTCGCGAACACTGGAGCTGCTGAATCTGCGATCGCGCAACTCGTTCATCCAGGATCAGGCGGTGTTGTTTGATGCCCTAAATCTGGAGGATGGCTCGGTGGCAAGAAGGTGTGCCTTGTGTTCACAGCGCGTGGGAAGGAGTGGAAGCATGCGACAGCAGCGGGAACGCGACGCCGTGGACGGGCAAGGGAATCCAATAAAACAGGTGAGTTCAAAATTGTTTTTGTTTTTAAAGCCCAATGAGGTAATTCTTAGAAAGCGAATGACGCAACGATGCTTAAAAGAAATAGGTGATTCAAACCGTTGTTATTTTCAATCGTTAACTGTTACAATTTCCCCAATTTAAGGACGAGCAACGTCAAAATCGCTAGTACAATATATTATATATTTTTTAAAACCTTTCGGTTGCTGGTCAAGAACTAAGTTCTTACGGAATAAAGTTGACTCATCATTATATGACTTATAGCATTTGCTTTCCGATAAATGCAGAGCTCTACTCGGAATTACCAATGCTTCATTAAACCACATCAATTTACTCCGGAAGTTCTTCTTCGTAAAGCGTCATCGATTTGGTCAGACAGCTCTTGAACTTCATTTTCTTATCGAAGAAATGAGTGTTACATTTGCACTTCTATGTACAACCGTAAAGTTTTTTATAACAGTATTGATTAAAATCAACTGTTTGCGTTGTTGGGAAATGTAACTACTTTTATAGCTCTCCAAGACCGAAACCTAAACTTGCTAGGCGTAAAAATTGATTTATAAAAAGCGCCCTTGTAACCACAAAAAAAATTGTCAAACAAATTGAAACGAAAAAGAATGTTATTATAAAGAACTAAAGGTTCCAAATTTGAACTATAGTTTCAAACTCAACTTTTCTATTTACTTTTCCCCTGCTGCTTTTGTTTTGTAAAACTAAATTAGCTTAACCTTAGGTTTGAGTTGAGCACACAAGAACCGATCATAAAAATGTTGGAAACTAAGATATCGTAATAAATCTTCAGTACTTGTTTATCTATTTACACACAAGTTAAGTGGTTTCCCCAGTAAAAAATTGTACAAAACTTTCGTTAGCAAAGTCAGTACAAATAATACTGTTTACCGTTTTAAAAACCCTTTATAATTCTGTTCAAAATTTCGAGTACTACTGCAAATAGTTTTAGGAACGTATTAGGTTAACTTTTATGGTCTTAGGAGGAATACTATAAATGTATAGCTTCTATTCAGTTCCCTAGAGAATTCCAACTTAAACCCACAACTATTTCCCGAATGCAAAAATACTTGTATCCGTGGTGTTGTCTTAACTATTTGTATTTGCCAAAAGTGAGGCGTAAATAGTGAATGGAAAAAATTAAACAGTTAGTTTTTAGTACGACGACATTAGACCCTTACGAAAGTAGTTTGATTGCGGATTTAAACTAATTTGCACTTAAATCGATCTAAGTATAAAGACAAATGTTGATGTGATTATTCGGCGATTGCGATTGCGATTGTTCTCCCCGCTGCTTCACCTTTACTGCGTGAAGTCGGTGTCGCCCTTCGAGTAGTGAATGCAGGCCAAGACGGTGTCCAGCAGAAACAGTGCACCCTCGATGACGCACAGCGATCCCATGGCAATGCCCACTTGGCGCTCCGAGTTCACGTACAGGAATCCCTCGTCGGACATGTAACCCTTCCAGTAGTGCAGGGCCACTCCGCCCACAGCGATCCACATAACGCAGCCAACGACATTCATGATGGTGTCGCAGAGCTCTCTAAAAAATATAAATAGGGGATTTTATTAGAAAGGAAATTCAACAAAGTTGTAAATTTAATAGAACTAGAACTTATCACATAACATCTTTAAATTAAAAGATAAATGATAAAAATCTCAATGCAAAAATGTATATATACAGTATAAACATAATCGCATTGTAATAGTAAGTTCTGTGTTTCTTGAGTAGTGTTTGAGTGTTAGAAGAATTTGAAGAAAGCGTAATCTGGTCCCAATGGACCCTCAACTTACCCCTTATGTTTGGTGGTGCCAAAGGCATAGGCGATTGTGTGGCATCCTGTGTAAATCAAAAATCCAACCATCACACCAGAGGCCACAATTTCCGCATCAGCGCTCTTCTCCTCGTTCAAATTCCAAGTGCCGCCGATGCCCAGAAATTCACCGCCATCACCCCAGCGGTACAGGAAGATGATCACCAGGTTGATGATCTGCAAAAAGGACGCGAGAGCAATGAGGTCACGTACTTGGCCAATGAATCACATTCCAGCCACGCCTCGCGGCGTATGAGTAATATTGCTAATACGCCTGGACTGATAAAACGCGCGCTTATCAGCCAAGTTATTGCGACTACACAGGCTATTGCTCAACTCCGAAAAAAAGAACCCTGAAATTTTAAGCTTACCAGCTTCAGGGCCTTGATGAAAATAGAACCGACTGTCTCCACGGATACCATTTTGCACTAGATGCTGATTTTGTTTTCGTTTAGCTGGAATTTGTGGTATTATTTTAGTTTTCACCTCGTTGTAGGCTTTTAATCAATGTTCACTCACAATCTTTTCTGTAATTTTCACGCGGAAACTACAAACAAAGTGATTCGTGTTCGTATCGTTGTCGTTTGTCGACTAAACTGAAAATATAACTGGAAGGCAACCTGTTGCTCGAGTTGTCGCCGAGAATTTGTAGCTTTTGCAATCTGAGCATACACGGTCAGCGATAAGATAAGCTCTACCCGAAGACGATAACAGGTGCGATCCGAAATGGGTTACTAATTTGTTGGCGGCTCCCCGGGTGGTGAGATGCGCATGCGCCAGCCCCACCCGCCTATCTTATCGCCCGTAGACCTTATCGTGGTTCGCCTTACATCGCGATATCAGGTGCTCCGATTTGCTGGTTCGCAGCATTATTAAACATTATTCATGGCGGCCACAAAGCCACAAAAGTGGAAAACAAAGCCCATAGCTGTGTAAAAAAGGCCGGAAACTCTCTGCCTTGCGTCATCAATGGCATTTTGGAATACTTAAGGGTGAGGCATTGGTCTGGCATTCCCACCTGATAATGTCCACCGAGCTCTAATGCATCCCGAACCTTGAAACCCCACTGACCTTGTCGCAATTCCATGATCGATAGCCATCTGTGATTAAACTAGTTCCCACTGCTGATTGAAAAGCCTCATACAAAGTCACTGGAACTAATCTGCATTTCAATTAACTCAACCCTAGCACAATAATCATAGCTATAGCCATGTTCGAGATTTCAAATCAATTGAAAGACAACAATGCAAAGTGATAGTGTCAATTGGCGAGTGCAAAACCTCGGTTGCGGTTTTCATATGGGATCCCGTGTATATAGAGCTATTTATTATCCTTAGGCGGGAAATGGATGGCTGTGTTTCTGAATGGCGGGTTTATTTTTATGAATTACTATAAAATGTAAGTAGTTAAAACTGTAATGTTT
Source organism: Drosophila oshimai (assembly GCA_018150695.1). Classification (NCBI taxonomy): domain Eukaryota; kingdom Metazoa; phylum Arthropoda; class Insecta; order Diptera; family Drosophilidae; genus Drosophila; species Drosophila oshimai. The sequence continues at coordinate 606,714 of JAECWM010000147.1, read as the reverse complement.
TTTTTCTGTTTTATTTGTATCTGGTCACGTTTAAGGGTTATTTTCATAAATTCTCCTAAACTCAAATAAAGTCTCCTCTCTCCGTTTTTTAACCCCGTTAAAACTTTTTTATTTTTAGTCTTATGGTTACTGTGATATAAGTAGGTACCACAACTTTATTTTGTTTTTAAATTGACTAATAGAATTTGATGAAAACAGTTGCACCAAAGAGAAATGCATACATTTGCTTCTTGAGAACGTGTGAATCTTTACTGCACATTTTGCACCTCGTGCAAGCTGCTTTAGATTTATATGCACCATTAAATTTTACATGTATAAATCATAAGTTGAGAACATGAAGCTAACATGACATCACATCTCGACAAGAGGTTTTTTATGACCTGTCACTGAGTAGCAAGTATACACACAAATTCATGAGTACTAAATATATGGAGGTATCTTTGAAGTTCATTTTGATGCTAACTAACCGGAAAACTATGGAATATTAGTTCTTAAAAGGGAAAAACTTTATATTATATATTGACTCACGGTAATCTTTTGAATTTTTTTAAATAAAAATAAATTAATTAAAGTAAGTTTAATTTTCTTGCAAACAGCATTGGGGCTTTTATTAATTTTATTATTTCGCCAAGGGAATAATTAACATCTTCTCAAGTTGAGTAATTTGCTAAAGGGAAACCAAAACAATACCTTCAAAACCGAATTCTCAATGGGGAATAAAAAGATTGCTTATTCAAATCGAAAATATAATCCAAAAATAGCTTTGTTTTGTGTTTAAAATGCAAATTGTCTGGTGCCAGAATAAGCCCAGGAATTTCTTTCCAAATCAAGGCCAGAGTTCAGAGTTGCAGTCTTCTTTCTTTAGGTTTCTTCCCTCCTCCTCCACCTACTCCCCATTCTCCTGTCTCCATGGAGTCCCAGAAAGAGTCTTTAATTTTGGAATTTGTCTCCTCTGCGTTCGCTGCCGATGAATCACTGGGCAGAGAGCAGCGGCAGAGGCAGCGGCAGAGGCAGCAACTGAGCGTCAGAACAACAAAAACCGGCATGCAACTGCCACCAACACAAGTGCAGTTCTGGTTTGGAGCCCTCTCTCATAGCATATGGGTGAATGGAGCGCGGGAGAGAGAAAGAAGCGACTCTATAACCATCAGCTTTTGTGTGCCAATGGGCGCCAACCTATCAGTGTTGGCAATTGTTGACACTGACGAGATATCGGTAATGTGTGAGCTGCCAATCTTACATTCACTCAACAATATGTACAAAAATCTGAGATAGGTTGTTTTATAAATTAAAATTCATAACTGTTTCCCAAGAACAGCAAACTACTCACATCACACAGAATCAGCTAGAAAATAGCTGCATTTGCAGCAACACAACTAGAGCGCGCTTTCTAGAGGGTGCTGTAGCAGTCAGTGACATAACAGAATCCCCACTTACAGCTCTGTAAAATCAAGTGAGAGTGTTTAACAGCTTCTTACGAACACAGCTGTAATTTAAGTATGACTATTCGCACACCTTTTGCGGAGCACTTACCTGCCATATTAGGGCTACCTGGCGTCAATGAGGTGTGACAGCGATTTGTTAATGAGATTTCAAACCGCGCTCTCTGTGGGCGGACTCAAATTAATTCGCAGACATTGGCGGAGTGACTCAGAAAACTGCAAAGAGCACATGTGGCAGGGGGAGCTTTTCGATTTTGTTTTGATTACCAAATTTGATTTTGTCTACTCTTTCACTCTCGCTTCTTCTTTCGCCGGCTGCTTTGTTGCTGTTTATGAATGAAAGTTTCGTTTGTTTACCTTTGCGCTTTTGAGTGTGCGCACAAAGCTCTCTCCCAAAGAGAGAGATAGTGAAATGCTTATCAATCGGGTACAAAACACACACAAACGCAACTGCAAAGTTTTTGCTACTCGAATAAGTGTGCTAAACTAATAAAAATAAAGAAACTAAAAACTTTAAGAGAACGTGATGAGTTATTTAGTACTCAACTTTCAATTAATCAAAAAGGGTTGCCGAACAATCAAACATTTTTAACCACGATATTTGCAGTCAACTTTGAAATTGACGAAAATATATTTGCCTAGCATTTTACGACATTTGCTCAACGCTTTCATTCAGATTCATTGAAATTTAAAAATACAGTCGCACAGCAGCGGTAAAAACAATAATACTTTGTAGGATTTGTAAAAAAAGTAAAAAACAAACCCGGATTTATTTCTTAATTTTTTTATAGTATTATAGCTAACAAATCTTTACAAATTAAAATTTAAAATTTATTTTCAAAGTTTCTATTCTTTGTTTATAATTGTTTCATAAAGATATAATTGCGAACTTAATGTAAGAATTAATGAATATAAGCTACATACTTACTTATTTTCATTATAAAATATTAAATTTTTTGGGTTTGAACAACCATTTTTTTTAATAATACCAATTACTTTTTCGGCCACTTGAAAAATTTAAAAAAAATATACAAAAGAGCTCTAGTATTTCAACCACTAGTGTCCCAAAACAGTCATAGACCTGTGGTATGGGAATGGTGTTTATAGCCGCCTTGTTTAACCAGACCGATTGCCGAACCCCATCTTCGTGTCGTTATCCTTATCAGGCGACTGTTTTCTCAGCCTTCTCTGCTCGCTGCCTTCGTGGTCCTTTAAACGAGCGGATGGCGTCGCAGTCGCCTCAGTTCGTCGGCAGCCGTCCCACAGTGCGGATGATGACCCAGAACGGTGGAGCAGTCCGCGAACCGCCGACCTTTGAGTTCCGTGATTTTTGCCGCGCTGTTACCGCAGTTTTGAACGCTTTCGATCCGCCATTCCGTGCTGTGTTGGTGCTGTAATTTCGGTGGGGAAAAAAGAGGCAAAAACAGTGTAAACAAGCCCAGCAAGAGTTACATGACTAAATAAAGTAGAGCCTCCTCGTTCAATAACAAATCAATTGAAATATGTGTACCCGCATTGCTGGATGCATCCACGGTAAACAAGAGCCCGACTGTTACATATGATTGTTTGTTTGCAAACACCGGATTCGTTACCAGACCGATACAGTGCGTTTCGCAACTAAGTGTCCAACTGGTGACCACAGAGTTTGCATATAAAAGCATAGGATTAAGCCCGAAAAGCAGCACTTTGACGCAAAATTCTAAGCAAAGAGCACTTATTTCTAGATTAAATTATCTCTCAGCTTTGGGAAATCTACTCACTTTAAATTGTGGTTCTTTTGGTTAGCATAGTTTTAGGGGTTTCTGGGGGTGAATAAAATTAAATTACTCCAGTTTAAATATGTTTTGAGACCTCATTTTCATTGTATAGAACTTTTTAGTTTGGGAGAATTTTAGGCAATTAAAACTTATAAAAGGTTTAATTAAAAAAACATGTTGTATCATTATGTGGTAGGTTATAATTTAGAGGAATTTTTTAAACTTACTTTTCATTATATGTGTAAAAACTAAACTTACTGAATAGTCAAATTATTTGTTTTCCGACCTGTACAAAAATTCTGAAACCCACTGTTTGATACCAGTGGTAGATGTGTCACATATCCTTGTTGGAAGCCATTTGACTTTTGTCCTTGACTAAGACATTTGCTTTGATGACTTTAAAAGGTCATTAGATTCTAAGGCGACAGTGCAAATTTGTAAAATTTATTCAGATGAAATCGTAAAACTTTTATTGAAACAATGCCTTTGTTTGTTTGCATTTAGAAACGGAAATGTGTAATCTGTCCATAGAACAAACTGCATTCTATTTTTATTGCAAGAAAATGAGTGAAGGCGGAAATGTGGCCATAAAAATTCAACAAAATCATTAGGTTCAATGGCTTTGGTTATTAAACTAAGCTGCGAAATGACTCATTTACATTTAAACTGAAAATCATTTTTGAATGTGATTTGTATTTGGGTTTCGTTATTAATTGAAAACTTCAACTTTTAACTTTAAATCTAAAAATAGGAATTAAAGGTAAATTTGATTGAAAAAAGACCACAATACATTCTATATTTAACAACAGCTTTACATAATAAACATAATCTGGTTTAAACTTAGTTGTCATCTTAATTTTTAAAGCACCTAAACTTATCTGAATGTAAAACCTTAAAACTTTTTGTGCTTCGTAAAGTCTTAAAGTAACCCAACGACAACAAATGTTCGCTTCTATTATTTCTCCTCCAGGCTGTGGATTAATGTTTGCCTCCGCTCATGGCATTTGTTTCCCTGCGACAGAGATTTGTAAATTTGTAATGCTTAACATACTTCTGGGCATAAAAAGTACTAGATAAATGTAATCATGGCAGAGCGTTTGCTTTATTGGAAACACAAAAGCCAGCCAGTGAGTGGGCGGGCGAGGCCTCCTGTGCCAGCTTTTTTGGTGCCCTCTTCGGAGCCTTCAAATATGCATAAACTAATTTTGGCTTATGCAACATACTTCTCGGCACGGTCCACGGCCCACGGCATCGATGCTGCTGCTCTGCTCCTCCTCTGCTGTAATATTCATTACCTAGCCCTCGCCGGCCCATATGTGCTTCCTGTCCTTCCCAGCCCAGCCCCCGCTGAAACATTTAAATGCTAATAAATTTCGTTTATGAGCGAGAGCCTCGCTGGACAGCCATGCACTTGGAAAAACAAAGTCCCGATCCTCGAAATTCAGCTAAGACATTTTTGGCAAAGATTTTTTACTTTAAGAACTGTAAAAAATTCAAAAATAAATGTATACATTTTATTTCAAATCAAGGCTACATTTAAAACAAACTATGTACTTATCATTTTAGTTTCACCTGCAGACAATAGGGTTAAGTCATCGTTAAAATTAAATAAAATATATATATTTGCATTAATTCATGAAATTACAATTTGATTACAAATTAATTTGATACAAATTTATTAACTTATACTTAACTGCCTAGATTTCTTAGGCGTAAAATTTTTCAAGACACTGTGAAGCGCTAAGATAATTTAAAAATACTTTCTCGTTCGTCATAAATATTAAATTACTAAAAAGTAAACACATAAAAATTACTGTGATGTCTAGTTAAGAATAATTGATACAAAGTAAAATATTTAAAAGTTTTTAGTTGTTTTAAATTAATTAATTTTTATTTAATTTTTAAAAAATTTATATGTAAGCCCAACTTTGTCGCCACTTTGGCTTATAAAATTAAACAAAGTAATATTTTATTTCGAGTGTAGGAAGTGGGACAGGTCTCCGATGACGTCCGTGCTTGGCACTCGTGACGTCCGGACTCCAAAAGAAAGGTGCAAAGTCAGAAGGGTGGGGGAGGGAAGAAAGCAGAGAAGAAACAGAGCTCCTGCCCAAGAAGTCCTCGGCGATGGTGGAAGAAGCAGTGGCCACGGGAAATGATTTATGGCTGCCAGCGCCCGCTAAGGCTGCAAGCCAATTCCATTGGTTTGTTTGGTCATCCGCTGGCTGCTCCGTTCCGTTCCGTTCTGTTCGTCGGATGTGGAAGCCAACACAAATAGCTCCAAGATTTGTCGAATGCGTCGGCTGCCGAATATTCGGTGTATGCCTGGTGTTTGCATGGTGTATGGTGTATGGTGTGGATGCCATGGAGCGTCATAAATCAATTTTAATGTGAAAATTATTGCCGCATACTTTTGGGTTGTTGTCGGGAATTTTTCATAAACAAAACATAGCAGGAATTTGTGTAAACAGGACTGGGGGAGGATTCCTAGCCATATTGCCACACATGTGACACCTTAAATCTATAGCTTTTAAAGCCTAGGCTTGGATAATGTTACTAAATAAAATCCAACAGACTGTTTGAATTATTCATGTTTGTTTTTAACGACTAACGAAAAATTCTTTAAAAGACATAACATTTTTTTGAAGCACATTTTTAATGTGTAGATACTTAAATTTAATTATACATAATAAAAGAAAAATGTGAAGAAAATCTAATTTTTACAAAACAATGCTTGTAATTGCTGATTACTTAAGTTTAATTTGACGTAATCAACGTTCTTTACTCATGCTTAATTATCTTTCTTTTCAGGTAATTGAACGTTTCTCTTTGCAATGCACAGCCCTAAAAAAAGCGGGACAAGTTTTGAAATGTAAGTTTAAGACCTTGACAAATTATCTGGTTATTTACGAGGCAAAAATTTCCTCTTAAGATAACAGAAACAACTCGATGCAAAGTTTGCACCGGAAAATGCAGAAACCTTTGAACATTTTCTTTTCGGCCTCTTTTGGGGAAAATTATTGCTTTTCCCTCTTATTTTGGCCAGCAAAAATAAATATCAAAAGTTCAGGGTCTTGCAAAACTTTAATGAATGCACTAACATTTCTTTCTGCTTTATGCAGAGGAAATTGAGAACGTATTCAAATGGACAATTGACTTTGTAAAAATATTAAGTCAAAATAGTTTTTTTTTTAAAGCTTTACAGAATCTCAAACTTGCTTTTCCTTCAAAGCACATGAAATGTTTAAATTTAATGTTTCAATTTTATGTACCCTTATTTATAGCAGAAACGCGAACTAATTTTAAAAAATAACCTTAAACACTGTTTCAAAGTTTGTCCACATATTCTTAACCGAATTTTGTTCGCCCAACTCAGGATAAAGTTCTTAAACAAGCCACCGTTCGTTTATTTCTGTCCTGTTACCTTATACATTTTTATCTTCTGCTCAGACTTTCAATTTTCACGTACGTGGCACCTGAAGTTTTCTGCGTGCAAGGACCAAGGTGAACTTAAATTT